>ML303622.1:0-17925 GCA_005239505.1 Nicotiana paniculata
GAACAATAATTTCATATCCAGCTTCATAATTAAATTCTCATGTTATATAATTTTTATCTAAGAGGTTTATATTTTAAGGTTATTTGCACATGATTCAAGCAACCTACATCGCAATTTGACATGATTTGTCCGTGCATCACGCGGGTACTAATACTAATTTATTTTAAAATACAAAAGATTGTGTACGTGAAATCTATATGAATATCGATCGGCCCAAAGGAATGTCAATCGTGATACCTCATATGCAGTTATTCAAGACCTCAAGCTACTGAATGGAAATGCCAATACTCAAAAAGACTGGTTGGATTGTTACATTCTCTCCCACTTAAACATATGTTCGTCCTTGAACGTGCCAAGAGTCGTTCCAAAACTGTCAAATAGCCAAATAAACTCATCATACCCGTACCCATGGGTGATCCCCCGTCATCATAGGCTATATAGGCCTATTAGCACAATCCCAAATGAAGATTCTTCCTACACCATAATCCATAAACCTTAGAACTCAATCTCCAAAATCGGAGTTACTTATAAGATTTGATCCTTGTATAAATACACAATGTATCAATCTTAACGAGTTGCATCAAGCCATCAATACATTGCCAATATCACATGATGTACCATATAACTCATGTAGTCATAGCAATAACTTCCTATCACAATAGCTGCTCATTTTCAAACTTGATACCAGTAATATACCGCATATCAAATTAAACCTTATTCTAAACCTTCACAAAACCGCTAATGATGAAAGAAACACGAACAAATTCATAACCACCCATGAAATCAATAAGTCGTGGAGTCCTCATGACCGACAAGAATCATTGCCAAACCCTAAACTAATTAATGACATTCTTATATAAACGTACCTTATCCAAGTCCAGTTGCGTGATTTCTAGGTCCAATAACATCATTTCACCCAGTACAAGCCGCTCGACTGACAAGCTACACCTAATGCCACCTAGAGCCAAATATGACGCGGCTCGTACCTAGTAAGCAACAACTCGAATATAACCAAAGATGGAAGGGAAACCAAATAAGAGAACTATCCGGCAAGTCCAACCGGTACAACCCAAACGACACCGATATGAATCCAGCCCACAAGGATGAAGCAAAACACACGAATAACTAGAAATAATTTCATCTTAACATAACCCGTTGTGACACGTATCCCAGTCCAAATATACCGATGCACATGGAATACCCATCGAGCCATAATGCTTACAACCAACAACCACATGTGTATCAACAACAAACACGCAAAATGAATGACCATAACCATTAAGAAATGGATAGAAAAATATACTATCGACGGTAAAAATGCGACTAAAGTGCAATAAACAATTCAACACCCCAGGAGCCATCTCGCTCGAATTTCACGTTAAGGACCAAATAGAACCACATCATACGTGTGAATAGTCAAGTAGTGTGAATAGTCACATATCATATCATATATGATAATTCAAACTTATTTGCACATATCATATCATATATGAACCACATCGTACGTGCGGAGTTAGGCCGTTTAATGAAAAGTCGCAGGTGCGAGACATGGTCCGCAGGATCCTGGGTAGAAAGTATAAATTAAAACCCTCCGCGACCATTAAACCTTTTAACACCATTTTTGAACGAGAAAAGAGATTAGAGGCGATTTTGAAGAGGGGAAATCAATGTTCTTCGTTGAGGTAAGTATTTTGGACACTAAAACTCGATTATAGGTGATTAAGGAACATAATATCAATGTTAAATTCACAAAAATCTGTAGAAAAAGATGGGGTTAGGGCTTGAGATTATGAGACCTTTAGGGATCGATTTGAGGGGTCAAATGAAACTCCGATTTTAGCGTTCTTTATATGTACGAACTCGTAAGATGATGAAGAACATTTTGGTATAAAATTTGTCGAGTTCCGAGACGCGGGCCCGGGGGTCAGGTTTTGGCTAATTTCGGGTTTTGAGCTAAATTTGGTACTTTTCAATTGGAATTCATTCCTTAAGCATAAATTGATGATAAAAATCTGAACTTGGTAGATTTGGAGTACTCGGAGGCCGAATTTAGAGGCAAAGGCACTGCAGAATAGTATTTTAGCCGGTTTTGAGGTAAGTAACGTTTCTAAACTTGATTCTGAGGGTTCGAAACTCCGAGCTAAATGATTTATGACTATAATTGAGGTGATGCACATGCCAAGTGACGGGCGTGCACTGAGTATTTGTGGCCTAGATTATTCCATGGCACCGCTTAGTGATTATTCCATGTTGATATATGTGCTTCTATTATTGTGGTAATTGTGAACATAAAAATCATCTTAAGTATAAATGCTAGGCTTCACGCCAAAAATGCTGAGACCCGAGTGGTCGTATATTACTGTCTCATTTTGTCATTATTTGATTTCATACACTCAGTCTTGTTATAGCATATCACTTCATATCTCAGTCTCAGTATTGTTAATTATATGCATACTTATCATTGTTTCGGGGTGGATGCATCTATGATCTATGTGAGTGAGACTGAAGAGTAATGATGGAGTGAGGCCGAGAGTCTGTTATTGAGACAATTATGAGATTGGACCGCATACCGCAGCGATATTAAATCATGTATTCATTGGCTTGATATGGCGCTTGGGCCACTAGGGCCCCTACGGAGTCTTTACACCCCTAGTGAGCACATTGATAATGAGGGATGGATCTTCCCTGGACATGGATCTTGTCCGAAACTGATGTTATGTGAGGGATGGATCTTCATTGGGCATGGATTTTGTCCGAAGTGGATGTTATGTGAGGTATGGATCGTCCCTGGACATGGATCTTGTCCGAAACTGATGTTATGTGAGGGATGGATCTTCATTGGGCATGGATTTTGTCCGAAGTGGATGTTATGTGAGGTATGGATCGTCCCTGGACATGGATCTTGTCCGAAACTGATGTTATGTGAGGGATGGATCTTCATTGGGCATGGATTTTGTCCGAAGTGGATGTTATGTGAGGTATGGATCGTCCCTGGACATGGATCTTGTCCGAGTGTTGTATTTCGGAGATGGACTTTCTCCGTGGGGTCGGATTGGCCTTTTCCTCAGTACGGAGTGACTATGGTCACCAATGATTATGTACATTTCGGGATGGACTTTTCCCTGGGCCTGAGAGCCATATATGATACTGAGTGGACTGTTGTGTGAGAGTTGTGAGCACTATGTGCATATCCACACTGGTTTCATATATATATATATATATATATATATATATATATATATATATATATATATATATATATATATATATATATATNAGGATTGTGCGCACTTTATGCATATCCACACTGGTTCCATACATATATTTCTATGATGGCATGTAAACTATACTGGCATACTTTGCATATTTAACCATTCTGATAAACTGTTAGCATGTCTAATTTCTATATATTGTTTATTGTAAATTCTGAGGTTTTGTCCGTCACTACCTCTCAGCCCATAGTTTGGGTTCGTTACTTCTGAGTTGGTGTACTCACGTTACCCCTTGCACCTCGTGTTCAGATCCAGGTAGACCGGGACCCGGTAGTGGATACTGAGCAGCTGTTAGAGTATCATTAGAATAATCGAGGTAGCTGCTGGCGATCGCGACCTCGTCTTCTCTTTCTTATTCTACCTGTTGTTCTTTATTTTGAGACAATGTTGTCCATTTCTCCTTTTCTTTGCTTTATGTTATAGTAGCTTATGACTGAGTGACACTGGATCTGGGGTTGGAAATTTTAAATTTTTGTTTCAAAATATTGTTTTTAAAACTTCAGACTCTTAGCATTATCAATAATTTTGTTTAAAATTGTATGTTTACTGGAAATTGAATTTAGCTTAGTTAAAAAGGGCGGCTTGCCTGGTTCCACGACAGGCGCCATCACGACTCCGAAATTGGGTCGTAACAGTAGTATTAGTCAAGCATCCGCAGTCAAACCACAATGTGCCTTCCAAAACACCCATCCTTCTCAGACTATACAAGATTGTGCTTGTATCGTCTAAAATATCTAAAACTCACATGCTGTCTAAAACTCTTAATCTTTCTTCTGAAACTGAACTTCAACCTTGTTCTTACCGTCCCAATGCCTCACAACTTACTACATCTACAATGATACCGTACAAAAATACGAGAATCTCATCATTAACCTTGAATCAGAGGTGGGATAAATATTCCATCAATCAGAAACCTTCCACTCAACTCAATACAGGAGAACATCGCTCCACACTACAAACCCTATATGCCCGTAGAAGACACCAACATCAGGCTGTAGTCAAAACGATCATGAACTCTTCAAAATCCATTAGCACATAGCCAATCCATCATATATGGATCTATCTAAATCCATCAAGTCACGCAGACTACCAAACCCAAAGTAACTCAAATCGAAATGCTCGCTCTGAAGAGACCTTCTGCGAATCTAAATTCTTTTCTTGCATCTCTCTAATAGTATCATGTAGAGTCCATAATAATATAGAAGTATTGGAAGTCTCACCACCATCAAAGATTGATCTCACGTCCTATCCATAAACAGGTTTGAGAATCCTTAAATACCATATATGTATCTTGAACTCATTAAAACCTTCTAGAGAGTCATTCACCCTGCTCCAATATCCAATGCACAAATGCACCGAACAGCCTGTGCTCCACCAGCACATGAATTCTTAAAAAGAAGAAACCAAGGATTCTTTTTCTTGCCACATCTCAAAAAATATGAAACTTGAATCATTCCAAGATCTTCATATACCCATAAAGAATGCTACATCATGTACCCAATAAATGCCTTGCTCGAAATCATCATCTATGACACTTTTCTCAAATCATAGCTAATCTAAACACATCCTAGTCCAGGAACTATAACAACACAAGCCCATATGACCTAATCATTGATGGTAGACTCCCCCACTTAGCTCGAAGCCACATAACATATCATCTAATAACTCACAATACCCTTTCTTCTTATCTTTCCATGACATTGCATTGTTATCCTGCTGATTATACTCATAAGCTCACATAGAAATAGTAAAAACACGCTCTAATCATATGTTGTGTGCATACTCATCCTTATGACTTTCAAGCCAACTTCCTCGAGTTCTCAAAGATGGTAGTATATGCATTCCACTGAATAGAAGGAAAACACTTAATAGAAACCCAATAAGGATCACACAACCTCACACCTCGCAGGAGATAACTCACCTACTAGTCTCAAATAGACATCTTCCCAGAACCCTACCATGGTCGCAACAACTAGGCAACCATATAATCCTCTCGAGTCCGTAATCATCAACCATATACAAGAATTCATTTCATCCCTTAAATGAACAACTGAAAGATCTACCAAAACATTTGCATCTAAGTCTGGACAATATATCAAGATGATAATCAAGCATCAACAACCCTTTGCAGTCCATCCGCAACATTACAAGCCATTAATACATACTCTGATACTGAGTGTGAAAAATCACATACGAGTGAATAGAAAGAAGTCGAAGGTATAAGCTTCAAGCTGAAACAAAGTCGCACGACAATAAAAGAATGGGAAGTTTCCTATATTCCATGTTGCCTCTCGAATATAAGTATAAATGTTATCATACTGATCCGCAAGACTCTACTAGACATTTTCTCATGACTGGTAGATCCTATGAACCTAGAGCTCTAATGCCAACTTGTTGTGATAACCCGATAGGTCGTTTTGAGTACTAGCCCCTATTTCTGCATTCCGAGACCTATGTTAGCTCCATTTAATGTTTCTTGATTTGCATACGCTGTCCATGTCTCCATGGGAAAGATTGTATGTGAAAATTTGAAGAAAATATGATTTTTGGCTTTAAAATAACTTCAGTTGACTACAATCAATATTTTGTGTTAACGACCCTGAATCGGTATTTTAATGATTCCGACGGGCCCGTATCCTATTTTTGTACTTGTACGTATGCTTGGAATTAAATTCGAAAGTCCCTAAATTGATTTGTCTTGTTTTGCCGAAAGCTAGTAATTTGAAGTTTTGGAAATTTTTTAGGTTTGACCGTAGGTTGACTTTATGGTTATCAAGTTTGGATTTTTGTTCTAGGACTTGGCATTGGTCTGTTTTGCTATTTGCGAGTTGTCTGCAAAATTTAATACAAATCGGAGTTGGTTTGATAGGATTCAGACGCTTGGTTGTGATTTTAGAAGTTCTTGAGTTTTCTTTGAAATTTCATGCATTTTGACGTTTGATTCATAGTTAGAGATGTTATTTTGGTTTTTTGATTGTGCTAGCGAGTTCATGTGATATTATTATACTTGTGTGCATGCTTGGTTTGGATCCCAAGGGGCTCAGGTGACTTGCCGATAGGATCCGAACCATTCGAACTTAGGAGATTACTGATTTACAACAGTTTCTGGTGTCTAGTGTGATGTGCTTCCCGATCACAAATGGGAAACTTGGGATGGGGAGGAATTGTTCTTTTGGAATGTGGGGACACGGTCACTAACGTGAATCAGTGTGGGGCTTACCCTTCGTGAACATGACGTCCTCTTACGAACGTGTGGTTATGGGGTTCTGGGAGGATGCACATTTGTTACATTTTGTGAAAACGTTCCTAGGCTCGCGAATGCGAAGGCAAGGGGAGTAAGCCTTCGCAAACACGAAGATTAGCTCGGGAACGTGCGATCGCATCAGGTGCTTCACAAATGCGAAGAACACCTGATGCCCAGTGTTTTAAAACATTTTAAAAGTCGGGATTTTCATCCCTTTTCACCATTTTCAAGTTTGAGCTCGGCCTAAAGGCGATTTTGAAGAGGTTTATCATCCCAAATTCATTGGTTATTATATTTTAACTTGTTTTATCACATTTCATAAACACCCATTGATTTTAACCTTTAATCTATGATATTTCATGGTAGAAATTAGGGATTTCGGTAGAAATTGGGAATTTTGAGAAATTGAGATTCAGACCTCAAATTGAGGTCGGATTTCGAAAATAATTACATAACTGGGCTCGAGGTTGAATGGTTAATTGAGTTTTGGTCCGGAATCTCGGGTTTTGACCAAGCGGGCTCGGGGTTGAATTTTTTTGAAATCATTAAAGATTGATTTTTTTTCACTTGTGGGTAGTTTCTAAAGCTTATTTTTAATTATTTGAACTATATTTTGCCAGATTTGATTGATTTGGAGGCTAATTCTAGAGGAACAGTCGCAATTGAGCATTAATTTAACTGCGGAGTAAGGTATGTGTCGTGGTTAATATTGACTTGAGGGATTAGGACTTGTTGGTCTATTTTCTACGTGTATAATATGTGGCGACGACTTTTATGTGAGGTGACGAGTATATTGCGTTGTCATTGGGTTAAAGCATGCTGGTGAAAATTGCTCCTTTGTGTTATAACTTTTCATTGACTATGTTCTCCATGCTTAGGTTAGAGTATTAATTTTAAAAAATTTCACCTCATATTTATTTTTTATTTTGAATATGTTGGGAGTATTGAAAGTTGAGTTTGTTATCTTGGCACTATAATTGAAATAAAATTTCTTCCTGCCTTGCATTTGTTATTCAGATTTGTATAGTTGCTTGGTGAGGAAGAGTGAAAAGCACGAAGTGTGTAGCCATGCCTTATTTGCATTCATTATCATATATTGAAAGGTTGTGAGGATTAAAGTACAAAGGGTGATGCATTGCACTTGATTATTTATCATTTGGCATATTATGGGAGGTTGAGAGTAAAAATACGAAGGGTGATGCCGTGCCATTTTATTTAGATATTACATGGTGAGGACGAGAGTAACCACGAATGGTGATGCCGTGCTATCTTTATTTTATTGCCTAATTTGATTTCCGAATTGGTGATTTACTTGGTTACATTGTTGCTTATTTCGGAAGGTGTTATTTGGTGATTTCGTATTTGCCGTTGTTATGATATCTCCCCTTTCGCATGTCCCCTCCCAGTTAATATTTTATTGTTATACTTGTTATTTTGTTTGTTTATATATATATATATATATATATATATATATATATATATATATATGCAAGATTTTATGTAGGTGTCTTGTCATAGCCTCGTCACTACCTCGTCCAGGTTAGGCTCGTCACTTACGAAGTACATTGGGTCGGTTGTACTCATACTATACTCCTACACTTCTTGTGCAAGTACTGGTGTTGATCCCAATGGCATCTAGTGGTGTTCTGCTCGGATTCAGCTATATTCAGATACTTGAGGTATAGTTGCACAACGTCCGCAGCCCTGAAGTCTCCTTCTTTATCTATTCTAATGTTTATCTAGTCTCAAACAGTTGTATTCGCTTCAGACCGTATGTGTAGTACTCTAGTTGATCATGTATTTTGTCACGACCCAAAATCCAACTTGTCGTGATGTTGCCTAACCCCAACCGCTAGGTAAGCCAATTAGCAGCAATCCAATATCAATGAGATTCACTAAGAGAAGTAATGGTAATACAAATGAACTTTTATACAAAGAATTCCCAAGGACTGGTAGTACAAATCACGTGCTTCGAAGATTTAGAGTTTACAAAGCTGGTATAAAATAAATGCATCATCTATTTGAAATATACATGAACAGATTAATAATTCTAACTCTACCAAGAACAAGAGGCAACTACGAGCAGAACTAGGCTTATGCATAATTTGGTAAATACCGAATTACCAACTGAAATAAAAATTTTCTGTATTTGATTGTCAATATGGTATTTGGTTTAATTTTTAAAAATAAATTGGTATTAGGTATGGTATTTGGTATTTTAAAATGATAAAACCGAAATACCGATGCCGTACCGAAATGTATATTATATTACACACTACACATATTATTAATTATAATATAAATATATTACTTTCCTTTATTCTCTAAGTTCATCAATTAACTCTAAGTAAGTAATAAGATATTTTTAATGATCAAATTTATTCCTTTATGTGCAGTTTTCTCTCTCTAGGTTGATATTAATGGTTTTGGATTTTTTTGTTTTCTACTTTTGAGTAATTTAATTAAGAATATTACAATCTATGACTCTATGCACTAGTTAGTATTCAAACAGAATAAACCGAAGTTACTGAACCGAATAAACCGAAACCAAAAGGAGAAAAATCGAACCATACCGAATTTAATTAGGTACGGTATTGGTATAGCATTTTAAGAAACCAAATACCAAAAATACTGAACCAAAATGTGTAATACCATACCGTATCGACCAACGAACAACCCTAAATGGAGCGCATGTACATCTTAAATTCCAGCCATACACATCAACACCAACATCCAAACTTTGCACGCAAGGTGCAGAAGCGTAGCATGAGTACAACTGACCCCATGTACTCAATAAGTAACAAACCTAATCTTAGGTTGAAAGTGGTGACGATCTTGGATAATGATCAGAGTCCAACACCAATAGACAACAACTCATAACAATATAATAAAAGTAGTTGAAGAAATAACTCAAAGATATTATGCACATCCGTTCACAGTTATGTAAAAATAGGCATGCTTTTCAAGTATAACAGTAAAACACAAATCTTTCACCGAAATCACTAAAATATGAATAAGTACAAAAATCTGTGATTTTTCTCAAAAACTTTCAACAACAAATAAGATATTTCAATCTTAGATAGCATGAGGAAGTACGTCTCTATGCCTACATGTCAATGTGCATGTGAAGTAATAAATGTCACAAAACCGTGTAACATGAGGAAATACATCTCTATGCCTGTATGTTAAGTATGCATGTCAAATGCAATGCATCACATTGACGAACTCATGTACTCATACTCTCTGAGTACTCAATATTACTGCCTCACACTCCCACTCATCACGCTCAATCACTCATCATACTCAATGACTCAGCATTGTATGGTCCCTACATCAACGCGCAGCCGATCCCATCATGAATTAATAAATATACTGCGCTCACTGCTGGTATGTCAGACTCCGGAGGGACGGATCCTGCCTAAGCGCCAGTATAATCTATCATGGCCTGCTGCGGGTGCAACCCGATCCCACCAATAACATATATAATATCACGACCCAAAATCTATTAAGGTCGTGATGCCGCCGGACACCACTGTCAGGCAAGCCAATCATTAATTAATTGAAATAAATTCATGTTTTAACATTTTTCGAATCGTTACCTTTCACTTACAAGTCATAATAGCGAATAAAAATTTATCAAATAAATACGACAGGTAAACCATTCCATTTATTAAATTAAATCCCAAACACATTCCAGAACCTAGTGACACAAGTACATGAGCAATTTCTAAGAATTTTACAAATTCTACAAAGCTTGTCCGAAATACAACCGGACAAAGAAATTTAAAATAAAGTGAATAAAATATGAGGGAGAATCTGTCAACTGCGGATCGCCTCCACATGATGTAGCTCGCCTAAGTCTCTAAACCAGCCATATCGCTATGAAAGTACCTGTGCAATAAAAATGTACAACAAGTGTAGCATGAGTACGAAATAACGTGTACTCAGTATGTATCCCGCCTAACCTCAGAGAAGTAGTGACGAGAGGTCGATTTGACACTTGCTAGAGGTCAATTTAGTATAATCAAGTGAGACACTAAGCATGTATGTCATAGGCAATTTATTAAAATCAGGGATAAATAATATCAACTCCTACCACATTTAACACTTTAAAACTTCGCCATTTCAATAACAAATAATCAAACATGGATGATTTAATGAAATAACAAATAATCAACGGGAAAGAACAACTTCTTCCCAAGTTTTAATAACTTTAAATCTCTGTCATTTCAGTCGACAACTTAAAATTTCCAGGCCAGTAATCAGGTAAAATCACAGCAAATACGCAGTAAATATCATGCGCAAGCAATGCCGAGGGTCGAATGGCGCGGACCAACAATAATAAACTGTGCACTGCCGAGAGTCGAACGGCTCGAACCATAGATGCATATATCTGCCCAGCTTGCGAATTGATCATGCGACGCGGTTATACATAAATGCAGGGTTATCCTGCTCGCCATTCATACATGCGACTCAGGCACCCATAGATACACATGTTCACACAATAAGTTCACATTTTTATCAAGAAAGCAGTTACCCAGGAAAGTGGTAAAATTCTTCTTAAAGGAACACGAAAAATTAGCATTTAAATCTTTGTTTTGAAACTCATTTGCCACGTTTAATAATATTCAATAATATAACTTTATCAGGAATACAATTATCCACGGAGGAATCAATTCTCTTTCTAAGTGACTAAGAAAGGTAAACTCTAGCCTTCTTAGGAATTCAATTACCAATTCAATAGCATTATTTGTCTAAGATTATTTGCAGGATCACATGATATTTTATTGAAAAGGTCACAAGTACGACAAGTAAAGCATGCTAGTGGGTCCTAGCCTACCCGGACATGGCATAATAGTAGCTACGCACGAACTCTCGTCACCTCGTGTGTACATAGACCCCGCAGATAGCAACACATATTTAATTAGTTCACCTAGGGGGAAAATTCCCCCTCACAAATTTAGAAAGGAGACTTACCTCGCTCCGAAATTCCATAACCGGCTTCCAAGCCCTTCTGAGGACTCCAATGGACGCACAACGCCCCAAAACTAGCCAAATAACGACAAACCAATGAAAATATACTCTAATACTTGCAACAATTCAAATTATATAATTTCCCAACTCCGCTCAGTGAATTGACCAAAATGACCTCGGGTCCACGTGCCCGAATTCCAAAATTTCTTGAAGATATACCCTACCCATAGCCTTACTAGCTCAAATATACAATTTACCCTTAATTTCATGCTCAAATTCGTGGTAGAATCCAAAATAAAATTTCTAGGTTTTCTTCAAGATTTCCCAATTTTCCATAATTTTTCATGTTCAAATACATTCATATACCTTGTGATCCTTGACGAAAATCCCTCCTTGAAGCTCCCCACAATCACCCATACCAAATGAAAATGGGAGAAGAAATGACAAAATTCTCGTTTTAAAAACATTCTGTCCAGGCTTATTTTCGCACTTGCGATCCAAATCTCGCACCTGCGCTTCCGCAGGTGCGCCCAAACTTCCGCACCTAGGGCTTCCTCAGCCCCAACCAAACTTCGCACCTGGGCCACACTGTCCGCATCTGCGCCTTCGCATGTGCGGAATTTGCATCGCACCTGCGCTCTTAGCCAGGCCAGCCAAATATCGCACCTGCGGCGCCCAAGCTGCACCTGCGACCAAAGCCTCGTAGGTGCAGTCACACCAGATGACAACAACCTCAGCCTTCTTCAAACTCCAAACTTGATCTGTTAACCACCCGGAATCTACCCGAGGCTCCCGGTACCCCGTCCAATTACACCAACCTGTTCCAAAACATAATATAGACTTGCTCGAGGCCTCAAATCACATCAAACAACATCGAAACCACGGATCGCACTAAAATTCAAACTTTAAGAACTTGAAATTTCAAACTTTCACATCTGATGTCGAAACCTATCAAATCACGTCCGATTGGCCCCAAATTTTGTACACAAGTCATATCTGACATTACGGATCTTCTCCAACTTCCGGAATCGCATTCCGACCTCGATATCAAAATTTCCTCTTCCAGTCGGATTTCTCAAAAACTTTCAAATTTCTATCTTTAGCCAAATGACTTCAAAATGACCTACGGACATCCAAATTCACTTCCGATCGCGCTCCCAAATCTAGAATCAGCATACAGAGCTATTCCTAGGCTCGGAATCCCAAACAGACATCAATATCACTAAAATGCGCTTCTAGCCAAACTTAGGAAATTCTTCTAAAATGCTATCTTCCATAACATGCGCTGAAACGCTCCCGGGTTATCAAAAGCCCGATCCGGACATACGTCTAAGTCGAAATCAATATACAAACCTGCTGGAATCTTCAAATCCTGATTCCGAGGTCGTTTACTCAAAATTCCAATGTTAGTCAATTTCTCCAACTTAAGGCTTCTAAAATGATAGTTTTTATTCCAATTTGACTACGAACTTCCCGAAATTCAACTCCGACCATGCCTACGAGTCATAATACTCGAAATGGAGCTGCTCATGACTTCAAACCGCTGAACGACATGCTAGTGATCAAAACGACCGGTCGGGTCGTTACATTCTCCCTCACTTAAACAGACGTTCGTCCTCGAACGTGCTAAGAACTGCTCTGGAGTTATCTGAAATCACTGATTAACACCTCGTGCACCTACCCATGCTACCACAAATCATTTGGGTACATTAGCTTGATCAAATTTGAAGATTTCTTCTTTTATCCATATAATAAGCTCAGAATCCAGTTCCAACACCTAAATTTCTCTGCCAGGCCTGTTCCTAATATATAAACACCGTATCAACTACCACACGATATACCAGAACATGACTGCATACCCTTGCTGAATTAGCACCATGCACTGCATAATTCATCATTTGACCAGATTGACACTCCCTGAACCTTAATAGCCAAAATTCCACAAATCTGATGCTCCCAATGCACCTCATGATATATATATACACACACATCCTGCTATAATGCTGGCGATACCACCACAACGGAGGAGATTTGTAGAAATTCAAAACCAACTGCAGAGTTAACAAATCGTTAAATATCTCCTCTTGACTAGAATCATCACCTCATTACGAGCCAATAAGGGTAACTGTCCTTTAATGTATTTCACATGGTCATATCGCACTTGATCCCTGATCCAATAATCTCGTCTCACCCAGTATGAACTCCTCAGACAACAAATCACCCCAAACATGACCAACAATCTCACATGATACCACATCGCGCAAATAGGCCACAACTCGAACATGATACATAAGAAATGACTCAGGAAGGGACTACACTCACGCAACTAATATGAACTTTCCTCAGAAAATAGGAAGTAAAACACAAGAAAAATAAATATAGGAACCTTACTCATCATCACACTGTCGCGGCATGCAACCCAATCCAAATAACATACCCGTGGCGACGTGCCACCCGATCCACACATAAAATTCACATAAGGAAATATACACGGATCTGAATTGCTCACTGCTACAATTTACTGAATATCGGTCAGTAGCACGCTAAGTGCATAATACCATCCTGGGGAGACTAATAAGGCCACATGCTACAAAATCCAAGCACAACTGAGGTGCGATATATATATATATATATATATATATATATATACACACACACACACACACACTCTGGATCGCAAGAGCTATCCTGCTCACATAACATCATCACTACGCGGGATCTCAACACATAAGAAAATATCAAACTGTTTTACAACTCACACGGCAAAATCATAATATTACATGAATTTGACGAAGAAGGAACAATCACCTGATATTCCAACACCCCTCCTTGAGGTGCGCTATACTGAAAGGAACACATTTGACTCGCATGAAGCCCATACTCTTGTCTAAATCCATTCATACACTTCGATCCGATTCTGCTCGCAATGAACTAGGCCGATAGCTTTTACCTGGGTCCATATTAACCCACTTCCTCTCATAATACACAAAAACAACCATCATAGCTGGGACAAACACCCCACAATCCACAATCAACTGAACCGAACGCCTTCCAGGCTTAATTCTCAAATAAGCATTGTTGCACTTCCTTATACTTGGTCTAAATCTTCAACCAATCAGGTGACTACATGTTACACTTATACAATCTTCCCACGGTCATGCTTCCACTACCTTCCAGACAAGGCAACAAGTCTGCACATCTATACCACCGACCACACAAATGCTGTGAAGCAAATCAAGAATCCCATAACCAGGATACAAATCCTCTTTTATCAAACATCGATCTCATATGACGTTGAAGTCATCACCTGCTTACCTTAATCATTCAAATCCCTTTTTCCCTTGCTCACCCGAGCTCATGACATCCTTGTCAACACCGAACCGAAATCTTGATCCTTACTTTTAATTCCATGCTGCTTACTGCACCTGATATGACAATATGAAATAGCGCAAGAATTCCATCATAACTCCTGAATCACTAATAGGGTGAACACTTCATCATAAGAAACCTTTTTCTTATCTCAATTCAAGATAACCATGACAATACATAAGTGAATTACCACAATCACAATACATGCAAATCCTTAAGTAGTAGTCTATACCACCGTAACCCTTCCGGGATCCGCCTACACCTGACAAGCCATAACACTCGAATGCCCCCACATGAAATCTATTACGACGGCCGACTAGCCTCGCACACACCAACACAAACCACATGCATAATTTAATTACACTGACGAAACTGATTGCTGCCGTACATGTGCCATTTCAACCATGGCTAATCAATCTATCTTCTTTTAATCATCTTTAATTTCTTCAGGAATAATAGTAACTTCCTTCAACTCATAGAAACTCAACCCTCACTCATCCCGAGTGACCTTGATTCACGAGACCATGCTGCCTAAATCCCGCAACCCGTCTCATACCCTCATGATAATCTTTCTACAACCCGGAGTTTATTTCTCTCACTCCTCCAATACTATCCTGCACGCTAAAAATAACATAGAACACTCCAATTATTTTCCCTTTCTCAGCAATTATACTGTAAAAGCTCGACTCTTAATCATACTGCTGCCTGAAACCCTTAAATTCCGCATTTAACTTTCGAATTGATTAGGACCGCTGTTGAGAGTCACCCACTCTGGCTGGCCCCAAATACAATCAAATCCAAGGCTCTTCTAGCACATGAACACCTTCTCACTGAAGTACGTGACTGAGTCACTACCCTTACAACTCGCTTATGCCTTAAGTATAAATTCTAAATCTTTCAAAGTCTAACCCTGGTCCAATAGGACAACCTGGTGCACATATTTATCAAATCCCATGCACAATTTACCATTTTACTCCTTTCCCTTAGCTATAATAACTTGCCACTACGCTGAAAATCCGCAACCCCATGATAACACAACCTTACAACCCAATTGCAGATGGTGGGACTCCCCCACTTAGCCCGAAGCTACTCCTTGCACCACTCTAGATCCTGCTGAGATACTTTCCCCTTTGTTATCATGATCTTGCTCAACCAATCCGTCCAATCCTTCGAAATTCTCTTGCATCATTCATACATTCTGCCTCCTACAGAATAGCCACTAGAATCCCTCACAGAAACTTGCCAACCATGCAACCGCTAACCTACTCACAGGAGATAACCCACCTATGAAAATCACCAACTGACACCTTCCAACGACGCTGTACTGCACACTCTCTACAACATCAATACCCTATTCTGCGCCCTTCTTCCTCTACCAACTTTATTAGTTCGTCCGCTCCTTATGGACGTCTATTCAATGCGCTACAACATCTTCAAATTCACCACCACATTGCGTCCTTCTTCATTCCTAACAACTCCTCCCTGTTGTATCTAACCTTCCGCCGAAATAACCCATATTTCAACTTAAGCTCGTGGACCCAATCACCATCCACTCAAACTCTCAAACTTTCCCTCAAGGTAGGTAGCTGTCTTACCACTGAACTCCTGTGCTACGCTGCCACTCTCCCACTAGTTAAACTCATTCTTTTAAACAACTACCTAATTTCCGTTCCTTACACCTGGACTTTTATACAGGGAACCACCGCCTAGCACTTTTCACATATCTTACTTTGTCGTATGCTGCCAAATTGCTGCCTCAGTTCAATATCATTCTCTGGGGTTCTTAATCTAGTAGATTACCACGGTTTCAAACTCTCCGAGGATCATCTTTCTCGAGCTGTCTTTATTAGAAATAACTATTCAATCCTGAACCACCACGCACCACGATCTCTGACAATCGCTTCTTCAATACTACTTCACAACACTCTGACCCAATGCATCCGAAGAAATCATAGCACCGACAGACTTAACATATTCCATTCAATCAGTGATGACGACACCACATCACATGTGAATATCCCACCTTACTTGAAAACAACAAGTCTTACTGCTTTATTAATCCAAAACCTGACCATTTATAGTCCAACTGCCTTTCCTCTGCCGGAACTAAAATGCTGAAATCTCGAAATCACGCCCTGAGAAGACCTCCCTTCAAGCCATTCATCACCCCAACATATGGGCAAGCATTCTATCATCATATAGACATCACGTGATAACCAATCGTAAGCATTATCACTACCTGAGCATAGCCTTAAGGCTCTCAAAAACACAGCTACTGAGCTGAAGCAACACATTATCCTTCTACAGGGCCACAACAACAGCCCCAACCAATTACACATGGAAAATATCTCGCATCCGTAGCACCATTTCAATTACTCAAATTCCTGATTCATATCAAGCGCTTCGCGACGCGTAAGATTGAGTAGGAAGAAACATAGGCATAATGGACAGAGGAATCAAATCACATGATGAGGAATCAAGAAGGGAAGTACTCCTAACGGCCTTGTAGCCTCTCGAAGATAAGTACAGACGTCTCCGTACCGATCCGCAAGACTCTACTAGACTTGCTCATGACTCGTGAGACCTAAGGGAACCTAGAGCTCTGATACCAAGTTGTCACGACCCAAAATCTGCTAAGGTTGTGATGGAGTCGGACACCATCGTCAGGCAAGCCAATCATTAATTAATTGAAATAAGTTCCTGTTTTAACATTTTTCGAATCGTTACCTTTCACTTACAAGTCATAATAGCTTATAAAAATTTATCAAATAAATACGACAGGTAAACCATTCCATTAATTAAATTAAATCCCAAACACGTCCCAGAACCTGGTGACATAAGTATATGAGCAATTTCTAAGAATTTTACAAATTCTACAAAGCTTGTCCGAAATACTACTGGACAAGGAAATTTAAAATAAAGTGAATACAATACGAGGGATACTCTGTCAGGTGCGAATCGCCTCCAAATGATGCAACTCGCCTAAGTCTCCAAACCAGCCATATCTCTATGAAAGTACATGTGCAATAAAAATGCACAGCAAGTGTAGCATGAGTACGAAAACAA
>MDKI01196058.1:0-24910 GCA_005239505.1 Nicotiana paniculata
ATATATATGTATATATATATATATATACATATATAGATATATAGTAGTTTGAAATTAGATAGAATAATAAGGTAAAAATCAAAGTCATCCAGTAATTATAGAACTAGGTATCAATTAGTACCAAAATCAGCATAGATACTTCCTTAATTAAAGGAATTAACTTCAAACTGTAGAATACATGTAGCAAATAAGGAAAGATACCATTTATGACTGGAATATAACACATAAGAAAATAATTTCAGCACAATACAGGTAGAAAGTAAGCAATTAAGGCTAGGTACATAATATTCTATTTAAGGAAATGTCATAAGAATCAGTTGACAGCATAGTCGACCATATTATAAGGCAAGAGATAAATTAAGGTCGGAAAATCAGCAAGGAAATCATCATAAGATATTAGTGAAAGGTATCAATTACAGGAAATTAAGGATTCAAATAGGAGCAGTACTGATTAAGGGGAGAATTAACACAAATCTCTATGAACAAATGAAATATACACATAATAGGCTAGAAGAAGTAAAATCAGAAATATAGTAAAGTACGAATCACATAGAGTCAGGGATTCAACTAGAAAAGATAGAACTGATTAGAGGAATTAACTGAATAAACATAATATAAGGGGAAGAAGCAAAAATCAGAAACCCTACTGAACATAATCGGGTAAAATCACAAAAACTCAGAGCGTTCATGAGAAACAAGCACACACAGATTAAACAAACTTATTATCAAAGACAGACTCGGAACCCAAGATTAAGACAAAAAATTAGGGTTTTCAACATAATAAATCAGATAGAGGAAAAATCTTAAATAACCGTTGAAACATAGCAAGAATCATAGGATAATACTGAAAATCATAAGGAAAAGTTATTATAAAAGGGGTTTAAGAAACCCTAGTTTTAAGATGAAGAGGCATTTTTGAGAAATCAGAAAGATCTTTAAGGAAATAGTAAAATAACTCAGAAAGCTCTTAGATCTGTTACGGATATAAGAAGTCGAGAACTAAATTAGGGTTTCAGAGAGAGATAACCCAGAGATACAGAGAATCAGGCTTAGAAACCATAGGTTTAGCTGGAATTAGAGAGATCTTACTCGGACGGCCAAGGGTGGCCTGAGAACGGCAAGAATCAGGCCATAGGTGTGAGTTGAACAGCCGCTGGTCCCTTGAGGACCTTAGGGTAGCAAGAATCCGGCGTGTGAAGGATCCATGGAGGCTAGGGGTGGTGGTGGAGCCACCGTTGTTACCGGCGAGCCAATGGCCGGTGAAAGGAGCTTAGGTTTTAGCAAAGAGAGCTTCAGAGTGATTAGAGAATGTAACGCGGAGCCGAAGAGAGAATGAGAGAATGGGAATGAGGGTTTGGGGGCTTGTCTTTTAGGGTTAATTAAGGTAAGAAGAGATCTAGTCCATTGATCAAAATTGATCAACGGTCCAGATTAAACAAGACATTGGTTCGGGTGGAATTAATGGATTGGGCCTGGTATTTGG
Source organism: Nicotiana paniculata (assembly GCA_005239505.1). NCBI lineage: Eukaryota > Viridiplantae > Streptophyta > Magnoliopsida > Solanales > Solanaceae > Nicotiana > Nicotiana paniculata. The sequence goes on from MDKI01196058.1 coordinate 1,484, forward strand.
GTTGTTTTAATCAGGGTTTGGGGCTGGTTTAGTTTAGGCTAGAATTGAAATGAAATTAGTCTATTTGTTAAATACCCAATTAAATTAATTAAAATAATTTGTAAAAATAGCTAATAATTATAAAAAAAATGAACTTCATGCATAGAAAATAATTTAACATGATTATTTAGTACTTTAAAATACAAATGACTAATTTCTAATATAAATAGTGCAAAATTATATGCTTGGGCTATAATTGCAAAGTTATTGCAATTATAGCCAAAATGTGCCAATTTGGCTAATTATGAAATAATTTGGTCTTAATAGGACCATAAACTATAAATAAAATCAAGAAATGCTTTTGAAATCATTTGTGATGCAGTTTTGTAATTATTTATTGGAAATAAAATGCTGGGTAAATTAATAAAAATATAGGAAAATTATGAAAAAAAATTAATTGCTATTAATGAATGATTTTGAAGGTATATATGCAATTTAAAAATATTTTTTGGGAAAATTGGGTATCAACAACACATATTCGCAAAGTTGCCTACGAAGTTAGCAAAGCTCTTGATGGTAAGATTGCCAAGGCAGAATTTAAAGCTTTAGTCCTTGATTGCATTAACATTGCTGAGTTTGAGATAAGGTGGACTGATTATATTGAAAATTATAACTTAGATGGAAGGGATTGGTTTTGTAAGCTTTATTTGGAGAAGGAAAAATGGGTTCCTGTATACCTAAATGACCACTTTTGGGTCGGGATATTGTCCACGCAGAGAAGTGAACCAATGCATGCTTTATTTGATGGATTTATCACCCGCCAAAGCACTTTGAAGCTATTTGTTTATCAATATAAGTTATCCATAAGATCTAAGTTCGAAAAAGAATTGGAAGTTGAATATAGTTCAAGGTGCTTTGAACCAAAATGTTTGTCTGAATTCGCATGGGAGGAAAAACTTCAAGCATGTTATACTTGTGAAGTGTTTGAATTTTTTCAATTACAGTTAAGGAAACTATTCCATTGTTAAATCAGCACCCCTGAAGATCATCAAGCAAACTCTGGAGTGGAGAAATATATTATAACAGATTCTTCGCTAAGGAGTTTTAACACTAGAGATCCATTTGTATTCACAGTTGAATATACACCTATTGGCGAATATCTAAGTTGTAGCTGCAAGTGGTTTGAAACAAGAGGTATTCTATGTTGTCATATACTTAAGGTGTTGTCTCATAAGAGGATTAAAAACGTTAACAAGAGGTATATATTGAAAAGGTGGAGAAAATATGTTGTTCGTCCTCACTTGAAACGTTTCTTTCTATGAGGTTACCCACATATGACTTCTGAATGCATGATGTACGGGGAACTATTAAAGCATTTTGAACGGGTTTGCGATATTGCATTGGACACTAAAGTGATGAGGGTATATATTAAGTATGATTTGAACAGATTGGAACATGACCTTTTGAATTGGGATGATGATATGATAGTTCCAAATTGGGATTTGGAAGATACACATGATGGTGAGGGTGAGGTTGAGGGTGAAGGTGAGGGTGAGGGTGAAGGAAGAAATATAAGATATCCTAGATATCTAGATTCTCGTGGACGTCCAAGGTTGAATAGATATAGAGGGAGAATTGATTCATACTTTAGAAGTTCACAAACGGGTGGTGGAAGTGGAGTTAGAGGCAATAGGAGGGGTAGAGGTGGTGGTAGAGATGTTGGTAGAGGTAGCGGTAGAAGCGGTGGTAGAAGTGGTGGTAGAGGTCGTGGTAGAGGCCGTGCTAGAGGAGGTGGTAGAGGTGGTGGTAGAAGTAGTGGAACCCCTCGGCTAACGGAAGGAATTGAGGTAAAGTATTACAAATTTGATTTATTATTTTTTTTAGGTAAATAAATTGCTTATTAGTCTTATTTACTCTAATTACAGCAAGATGATGCAACAGTACCACCACAGAATAGCTTGCCTGATCTAAACGATGAAGCAAACTGGGAGTAGAAGACTTGGTCGTTTAGTTTGAGACGATTTAAGTTTGAAACTTATTTAATTTGATTTGAGATAATTTTTTTTGAATTTATTGACTTTCTTTCGTAAAACGTGTGGTATTATAATTATAATTGTTAAATACTTCATCTGTTACTTGCTTGAGGACTAGACTAACAAAATGTGATTAGTTGCAACTAGTTCAGAAGTGAAAGACTTGACAACATCAAAATCAGTTCAAACTAAGAACTAAAATACTCACATTCAGCTACTAAACCCCTACCTTGAACCTTACCGTCAACATTCAACTTATTGGTGTTAGTTGTTGTCACGACCCCAAAATACCCAGTCGTGATAGCGCCTATCGTGAAATCAGGCAAGCCATACATTTCATTTGTTAACAGATATTTTCAGAAAATCCATTATATTTGCAGCAAAAGTCTCATATTTATAAAGCATTTAAGAGTTTAATCATCATTGAAAACATAAGTAAGAGAAAACCCGAACCCAGATCTAGTGTCACCGAGTCATGAGCTACTACATTGAATATGAAAATACAATGCCGACATAAAGTTGTCTAAAATAAATAAATATGACATGTAGATAGAGAAGGAGATAATCGAGGCTGCGATCGCCAGCTGCTACCTCGATGCCTCCAAAGGAACTCTGGCAGCCACTCAGCAACCGCTACCGGGTCCCAATGTACCTGGATCTGCACACAAGGTGCATGGGGTAACGTGAGTACACCAACTCAGAAGTAACAGACCCAAAATACGGGCCGAGAGGTAGTGACAGACTGAACCTCAATAATTGTAATGAAACCAGTACACAGAATTTAGGCATGCTCACAGTTTCAATAGATAGTGAAAGCAAAATATGACCGATATGATAAGTAACCCAGGTATATCTCAGTACCCTACATGCCAATGTATCAACAGTGTGGAAATGCACATAGTGCTCACAGCTCTCACACAAAAGTCCACTTAGTACTGTATATGGCATTCAGGCCCAGGGAAAGTCCATCCCGGAATATGTATAAACACCGGTAACCGTAGTCACTCAGTACTGAGAAAAAGGCCGATCCAGCCCCCACGGAGAAGATCCATCTTCGGAATACAACACTCGAACAAGATCCATGTATAGGGACGATCCATCCCTCACATATCATCAACTTCGGACAAGATCCATGTCCAAGGAAGGTCCATCCCTCAATATCAATGCGCTCACTGGGGGTGTAAAGACTCCGGAGGGGCTCCTATTAGCCCAAGCTCTATATCAAGCCAACGAAGGCATGATCAGAGTATCGTTGCTGTGTGCAGTCCGATCTCATAATTGTCTCAATAACAGGCTCTCGGCCTCACTCAGTCATTACTCTCCAGTCTCGCTCACATGGGCTCACAGATGTATGAACTAGCCCGAAACAATGATAAATATATATAATCAACAATTACCGAGACTGAGGCATGAAATGATATGCTATGACAGGACTGAGTATACAAAATCAATTAAACTCATAAGGATACAGCAATATACGACCACTCGGGTCTCAGCATTTTCGGCGTGAAGCCCTAGCATTTGACTTAGCATGGTTTCTAGCATGTTCACATTAATCACGTCAATAAAAGTATGGATATCAGTCCAAAATAGCTACTAGACGGTTCCATGGGATGATCCAGGCCACAAATCACTCGGTGTACGCCCGCACACCCGTCACTTGGCATGTGTGTCATCTACATTATAATCATATAGCATATAGCTCGAGGTTTCAAACCTTCGGAACCAATTTTGGAAACGTTACTTACCTCAAAACCGGCTAAAATCCTAGCCCACAATGCCTTTTCCTCTAGACTCGGCCACCGATTGCTCCAAATCTAGCCAAAATCAGATTTATGCCATTATTATATGCCAAGGAACGAAACCATTCAAAAATTATCAAAATTAAGCACAAATCCTGAAATTGGTTAAACCCGACCCCAGGGCCCACGTTTCAAAATTAGATAAAAATTACATCACAAGAATACTTATCCTCCCACGAGTCCATACATACCAAGAACATCAGAATCGGACCTCAAATGGCCCTTCAAATCCCCACTCAAAGGTCTCCAAATCATAAGCCCTAATTCTCTAATTTTAGGGTTCAAATTCCACAAATTTTAGGTCTAATTAGCTAGAAATCAACATAGAATCAAGTATTGAATTCAAAAATCTTACCTCCAAGCGTTTCCCTTCGATTCCCTTTTAAATCCCTCTCAAAAAGCTTCAAAACCGTTCAAAAATGGTGAGAAATGGGCTAAAAATCACGAAGACCTCTATTAAACATTCTGCCAGGCATTTTTCCTTAATCACGATCGCGGAAAGACCCTCGCGATCGCGAAGAACAACTTTGTTGGCTCCTAAAATAACACTACGTGAACGCGCCCTTCATCATGCGAACTTGATGCTCTGCCCCTCACTCCTACGCAATCGCGGACCACTGACCGCATTCACAATGAACAAACATGTGGGCCCAGCTTCGGTCCACTTAACCTTACGCGAGCGCGACCTAAACCCACGCGTTCGCGATGCCTCACCAAATCAACCATCGCGATTGCAGCCCCTATTGCGCAAACGCAAAGAAAAAACTTGACTGCCTCCACGAATTCTCTACGCGATCACGAGCCTCCTCACGCCATCACGAAGAAGAAACCTCTGTTACAGAACAGAAGAAAAATCTGCAACTCTCAAAGCCACAAACTTGGTCCGATAACCTCCCAAAACTCACCTGAGGCCCTCGGGACCTCGACCAAACATGCCAACACATCCCATAACCTCACTCAAACTTAGTCGAGCCTTCGAAACACTCGAAACAACGCCAAAATACCAACTCCGCCTCGGATTCAAGCCTAAGCACTTAGAAACTTTTAAATTTCGCCAAAGATGCCGAAACCACTCAAACACGTCCGATTGACCTAAAAATTTGCACACACGTCCAAAATGATACTATGAACCTGCTCCAACTTCCGAAATTCCATTCCGACCCCGATAGCCAATTTTCCACTGCCGACCATAAATCGCCAAAAACTCAATTTCTCCATTTCAAGCCAAATTCTACTCCGGACATCAAAATCACATTCCAAACACACTCCTAAGTCCCAAATCACCTAACGAAGCTATCCGAGATATAAAATGAACATTCCGAGGTCGCTTACCTAATAATCAACTTCCGATTGACTTTTCTAACCATAAGGTCAACTTAAGAGACTGAGTGTCTCTTTTCTCACCACGACCACTCGAAACCCGAACCAACTGACCCAACACAATATAATTAGGTTAAATAACACATGACAAAGTCGAAATAGGGAAAACGGGGATAATCTCACAGAACGACCGACCGGGTCGTTATAGTTGCATTTTGGTATTTTTTTTTTGAGTTCAAAATCGTGCCTCTTTTAATATCAAACCAACCCATTTAACTTCCCTATGTAGCATTTACTCTTACTATACATTAACATGCCAAACCATAGATTTCTTTTGAATTTATTGACTTTGTTTTGTAAAACGTGTGCTCTTATAATTGTCATTGTTAAATACTTGATTTGTTACTTGCTCGAGGAGTAGACTAACAAAAGTTGCAACTAGTTCATAAGTGATACTTGACAACATTAAAATTAGTTCAAACTAAGAACTAAAATACTCACATTAAGTTACTAAACCCCTACAACCCCACCTTCAACATTCAACTTATTAGTGTTAGTTGCATTTTGGTAAAAAAAAAAAAAAATTGAGTTGAAAACCATGCACTCCTCTTTTAATTCCAAACCAAACCATTTAACTTTCCTATATAGCATTTACTCTTACAAATTAATAACATACCAACCCATTTAACTTCCCAATGCATCATACCCGTCTCCCTTCACTTGAACATTGAAGATAGCACCCAGTGGTGAAATATCAACCAACGTAAATTTGATGACGAAACCTCGCCTGATAAAGTTCTCCAACACAAAAAGTCTCTAGCTTACCTTGAACCTTCTTTGATCACCAACACTCATATTTACATACCACTCTTTGCCACGATGGTGAAGAAACGCGTGTTCTAATGTTGGAGGAATATGCTTGTAGATTTTTCTTGGAATATACTTTTAAAAAGCATTATTATTAAGTTGCGGAAAATATGAAACTGAATAAAGATATACAATACTGATATATATATATATATATATATATATTTTCTGGAGTTAAGGTATAAGAAACAAAAGTATTTTATGTTAAAGAAATAAATTTTAATGGACATAATAGTTTACCAGATCGTTGTCGTCGATGCATGAATCAGTCATAACCACTTCAAATGTTGGATGATTCTCTTCTTCATTATCACTTCTAGTAGAAGAGTAAGATAGGGCATCACTACTACTAGAAGAGTAAGATAGGGCTCGTTTGGTAGAGGAAGAGGCATCCATGGTTTAGGGTTTGAGTATGTGAGTGTGTTTTATGTTTTGAGTATGTGAGTGTGTTTTATGTTTTGAGTATGTGACTATATATATAGGGTCAACCAGTCCAAAAATATATTTCAACCACCCTCCTAAAAAAGTTTGAATTCTAATTTTCCCTCTTAACTTTTTTTTTCGTTCAATTTTGATAGCTTTTTTTCCTTCCTCAAAAAAACTGTACAATATCTTGTCCCGGCATACAAGTTCCCATATTTGAAACCTAAGCACTAATTTCCCATACAAGTTTCCGGCAATAATTTCCCATATTTCATAGTTTTTCATCCTATATTTGAAACCTAAACACTAATTTTGAATCCTTAATTATCCTAACGGAACTCTTAGCCTAATTCACTGAAATTATTTACATTATAGTTAGCCAAATAATCTAGTCGGTGGTGCGATTATATGTTGTATTAACTATTTCGGTTACCAAAATTGTATTGAATTGTATCAATTTCGATTACCAAAATATATTGTATTGAATTGTATTAACTAACAAACTATTCACATACCAACCATTTAACTTCTCAATAAAGCATTTATACTTCTTATTTACTCTACCTAACTCTTTCGAATTCGAGACTTTTTTTTAAATTTTCCTATTATCTGCGAGTGTTGTATTAATCAAAAGATAGAAAAAAAATGGATAAAATAAACAAAAAACATAAAACTGAATGAAGAATGAACATAATGTAAAAACTCAAATTGATATCATTCATAGTTCAAAACGAAAATAAAATTACACATACAACAACTGGATGAACTTATAACTAAAACTAAAAAAACAAAAGAAAAAACAACACAAACATAACCTAAAAACTAATTAATTTCAACCGGATCTTCAGAAGTTTCTTGTCCTTTAACTTCCACTTTGAAGACAACAAACAATGGCACAACTTCAACCAACTAAATTTCACGACACAACTTTGCTTGACGATATGCCCACACCATCCGTCCAGAATGGAGCTAAGAGCAATTCTATCATTGTTATCACTAGTGATACCGAATCCGCCTCCAAGACCTCAAAGTCTCTTTCCATGAACCAGAATATTGAGTAGTCCATTCATTACGAAGTTTTATCTTAAGTTATCTTTTTTGCTTGGTTACATGTTTTTCATCTATGAAGTTGTCTACCCCTTATGGTGATATTTTTATTTAACTTGTTATGTTTTGGTGATGATATCATGAAATCTCATATTAATGAATGAAATTATTATGTTTGAATCTTTTTTGTTTTTACTTAATGATCGTTTGATTCAAGTTAACAAAATAGTCCTATTGTCTTCAATATCGCAATTGTTTGTTTGATGCCTAATGAAATGAAAGTACTAATAGTAACATTTGTAAAGATTAATTAAGTCCTTTAAAATTGGTCTTTTTTCCAAATTAATATAGCACATTGAACTTATGACACCAACCTTGGACAATATGAAAATGTATCGTCAATAAATATAAAGATAATTGAGTACTTGAAGATGCAAAATATGGCAAATACTGAACTTATGAAGATAGTTGATGAGTACTTGAAGATATATAGTTGAGTACTTATGAATCAACGTAGTACGGATTAAAACAGGTGCAAAATGATAACATTTTGGCACGTATAAGGTTCCAACAATATAGCCAAATTAAAACATTCAGTTCAGTTCATAATATTTTTTAAAAGAATTTCAACAGACATATTTTATTTCATTCCAACAGAGAGTACAAATTTTAAAACTGATTGGCATCCTAAACACTCTGTTCTACAGAGGTTGAATGCGGTAACCAATAACACATCAAACTAAACAATTAAACTGATAATAACCAAACTAAACAATAATCAAAGTGAACAATCCAACAAAATACTCTCTTTTTTTATGATCTTTATCCCTACAAACATTCCAGCTAACAACACAGATGACATAACACTTGCTCCATTGTCACCTTCAACCCCAACATCACTTTCATCAACAAAAGAACTTGAAGATTGATCTTTACTGGCAACATTTTCTTTTTGGAACTCAACGAATGCTGCTACTGCTTCATCATAAGATTTGTAAGACTTGAAGATGCTTCCTTGAAACCTATAACCATAGGAGCACACTCACACCAAGAGTTGTATAATCCGGGCCTTTTACCACGAAATACCACATACGCCTTCGACGATGCAAATATATTATCAGCTTGAGATCCATTTCTAAATTCGTTGAATGTTGTTATGGCTTCATCATACGTTTTGAAGGCCTTGAAGATGCTGCCCTTGACACCAATAACCATAGGAGCACATTGATGCCAAGAGTTGTACAATCCAGGCCTCTTACTACGAAACGCTACATAAACTTTGAAGCATTATTCTTCTTCCTGTGGTCCATTCCTTAATCTAACACTAAGAAAGATAAGAGATGAAGAAGGAGAAAACAAATTAAAGATAGCAATTAAAATGGCGGCTGGAAAAGCTTCTTAGTTGAAGCACTCTATATTTAAGTGTTAGGGTTAGAAGGTAATACAGTATTATTTTAGTGATACAGTAATATAGAAACTATAATACAGTAGTTTAATTGTATTTTTTTAGTATACTATGCGTATATTTTAGTGTTTAATTGGTATAGTATATGTATATGTGTATAAATTGCTTTATCAATAATAGTGTAGCATGCATGTGTAAATGTGAAAGAAGCATAGGGAAGGTAAGATCATTAAACTAATGAAGTTACCATAGTACCCCCATTCTGGACATTTAGGCCAGAACGAGTGTTGACAAATATATTTTCGCTTGCGATGATTCATAATAGTAGTACCGATATATTTTTATATATAAATAATAAATTTAAACATAATGAAAAAGTAATTTTTGTGGCGTTGGACCTTGAGAAGAATACAGATAAAGACAGTGGCGGATCCAAGTGGTGGCTAGCGGGTTCAACTGAACCCGCTTCATCAAAAAATAATACTGTGTATATGTATAAATTAGGATTAAAACTGTGTAAATTTTGTATAAATATTTATTTGAACCCGTACAACTATTATTATACGACTAAAGTTATATATACTTCTAAGATTGAACCCGCTTGTACAAAATCTTAGATCCGGCACCGATAAAAACGGCTACTAGTAACACATAAACCTACTCTTCTGCTATTGAAACTAAATTGATCCGATTATTTTAAGCAGCTAGCTATTTCCTCGTTTTTTCTTTACCTTTATATCTTTGTGTTATTTGAGTCAACTGTCACGTCTACATTTTTTTCAAAAATAATAGTGATGCTACACGTTATTTTTTTATAACTCTTATATCTTTTGAACATCAAGTTATCTTTTAGTAACTCGATTGTTTAAAAGTGGACAATCTGCTTTATTGAAACCTCTATCGTGTAAATCAAAATCTCACTTGAGCAATGCGTGTATACAATCACTGTAATGAAAATTATACTCAACCAACATATAATACTCTTGGGCTCGTTTGGTACGCGGGATAAGATGGGATCAGGTGTGAAGTTAAATTTATATCATATTTTATTAACGACATAAATTTATCCCAAAAAAATTCATACTGTCAACCAAATATAGTGTAAATTTAATCTCAATCTTAATACATGATATCCCACCTTATTTCATCAAACTTTGAATTATATTACTCACTTTCCAAGTGGGATAAATTAGTCCAAGATAATTTAGTCCCGTACCAAAAGACGCCTAATCTATACATTATCTGCTATACTAAAACTTGGTATATCTTACACATAGCAAATGAAACATCATAATAATAGCATGAGTTTTATATGACGTTCTAAAAAATAAATTATCTAAACTAATCCAATTGTACCTTACCAACACAAAGAGAATCTGAGATTACAGGGATAGTTTTTTTAAAATTGAATTTATTTATACAATCGAAAAACGAAACATTGATATGAAATAAAATAACTAGCTACACCGAACCATCGACCCCGTAATCAGCAAAGTAAGGTTAATTCTCTCTTTTCTTCTCTCTTTCTTTTTCAAGTGGTATTTTGGTTTTTCTTTTCAATGGGCCAAAAGAAATATTTCTTGAAGTAATTTGTGCAATAACTACTTTTTACAACGTAATCATTGTAACGTAGATGAACTATTACACAATCCTTCGCATTTTTTACCCAGGGGTTCTTATACTATTCCTATTGAAAATGAGTAGCCAAACAAGATCGAAGCAGCCATTTGTTGGACAAAAAATATAGATTTTGGTTCAACCAATTAGATTTAAATAAATAAGAGTTAATCTTAGGTAAAAATAATATTCTAAAGTTAAAGTTATCAGTGCTGTGACAAATAACTAGTATATTTGTCCGGATAGCAAAGACTATAAGATATAATAATAGTGTTCAATGATCCAAAAAGATGAAATATGACATTAAATAGTAATAAACGACATTTAAGTAAATAAAACGGGTGAATCATCCGAAAAGGGATGAGATCAGTGGATAATCTTTCTGACAATAATTAATAATTGATAAGCCTTTGAACATTTGGGTTGTTCTTGGATCCGGTGGAAATGCTAGACAAGAATCTTAGTAAAAAGGTTATTTTTGTATGCTTGCAATAGGACCAGATTCGCTCTATAAAGTCAATATCTTTTTTACAAATAAATATCTCATGTCCCCTATCTTTGTGTCTCTTTCTATTTATAAGGAATATGTTCCTAGAAACCCTAATAGTACGAGTGTAAAAAATATCCAGTAGAATATTTCTCTTTAGCGTCCTATTTTAAAACTAGTCGTTATAACTCCGTCAAGGATGTTCGATCTCGACCTTGATCCTTGATGACTCCTTGACCTTAATCCTTACCGACTCTTCGACCGTAACCTTCATTGTTTCTAGTCCTTCCGCTTATTGAGGCCGTCATCGCATGTGAAATTAATGAGCGGATAATTATCGTTTTTGGTCGAACTTATCGAGTAAGCTTCAAGAGTCGTAATCGTTGTTTCGAGGGGGACACGTGGCCCTCTGTGGGCCGCAAAATTCAAATACCTCTTGTTTCCCTGGCGATTTGTTGGAGTTATCTTGTCCCAGGAACATAATGATGTCATGGCATCAAGCGTCATTATGACGCATATTTTTGATGCGTAGCCTCGATTCATGTGTGACCCTTGATTGGATCTGCCGTTTCGATTCCAATGCCAATGATGATGAGCCATTTTTGGGATTAGTGTCATGATCTCTATAAATTGAGGTTTGTCGACTTGAGTTTGAAGTTTGCTTCTCCTGACTTTTCAGAGCTTTATCCTTCTTGCCATTTTCTTTTCTAAACTTCTCTCTTCACTCTGCTTGCCTTATTCCATCTTCATTCTTTCCCGCTCGTTATTCTTCTCTACTATTTTTCACCATGTCTGATTTGCCATCAAACATTGGTGAAGGGAGCCGTATTTCTCCTTTAGCAGTTGTGTTTTCCCCTCATGGGGAGGGTGATTCTGCCATTGTTGATGATGAAGCATTACCACAGTGGAGGAGATAATCCCCCGCAATCCCGACTATAAGGTCCGACCTCACCAAATTACCTGACGGTGCACCTGGAGTCTTTTAATCGACGATGACGCCTAAGGAGTTAGCGGAACTTAAGGCCAAATTCGGCCTTCCAAACCATGTCGAATGGATACCGGCTGGTGGGGACGTGGTTCATGTTCATCGCCCAGGATATTGCGCTTTATACTCTTATCTTTTCCTCATCGATTATTCGTTCCCCTCCTTCGGTTGGTGGAGGAATTTTATCGTCACTACAACGTATGCCCTACTCAGTTTGCGCCGTATGTCTACAAAATTATAAGGATGCTGACCAAATTTGCCGAGTTGGTCGGGATTGAGCTAACGCTGCGACATTTGGTTTATCTCTTCGCCCCTAGCTTTTATAGGGGGACGATGTTGAATCTTCGCCATCGTGGAGGCAAGTGTTTGGTGGTGAAGACGGACAATATGGCCAATCGTCAATTCTTGCTCAATTTTTTCTACGTTAGGACCGAGGACGTGGTGGATAATGCTGATGGCTTTCCAGAGGCTTGAAATTAATAACGTAAGTGCTCTTTTCTCTTCTTTTTTTTGTTTGTGTTCTTCTACTTACTTGGAGTTAGTTGAAGGATTTTTTTTCTTTCTTTGTAGCCAAAACTCAGTCTCCCCTTCTAGTCACGTGCATATCTGAATGGGTCGAGCAAATCCTCCCCCACGTTGTAGGAATATGCGACTGGCCGAGCTTCATCAAGAGTTCATATCAGCTCTTCCTTTGACATGTAACTTTCCTTATTGGCCCATAGTCATTTTATTTTTTGTTGTACGCCGACTCATTTTGCTGACTTCAACGTATATTTCTTTCTAAGTCGGGGTTTCTTCTATAACGAACCGGGCACTCATGCAATTCTTTCGGAGGAAGGTTGATGCCCCTTCGGTTTCTACCCCTATTGTGATTACTGTCGCTTATGTGCCGACCCCTTCTTTTTTTGCTGCAGTCCAAGAACACGCCCCTATTACGTCCCATGTTTCTGCACCTCAACACCTTTTACTGATAGATGAGGATGATGATATCTCTCGTGATGACGATAGTCTAATGCCTCATAAGCAGAGAATTATGGATGCGCGAGGAGAAAATCCAGTAGCCGTCGACTTGGAAGAACGTGACTTTGTTCTTGGGAGACGGCCACAATATATGTTGGAGAGATCCCCAAGGCGGGTTGCGAGGTCCCACATTTGGAGGATATGAACACGAGTGCATCAATACGTCCCGCAGGGGAGACGGTCGAGGGCGGGATGCATAATGACGACCTCGAACTTCCGGGGCAAGAGGAGGCCTCGTCTATAGGATCGCAATGGATTTTCCCTCTACGGCTAATGACAAAGAGATGGGGGTTACTGAGGAGGAAATTGGATCTGACTCTGATATGTACATGGACGAGTTGATGATGGTCGATGAGGGACTAACTCAACTCAAAGTGAGGTTGGAAGGAGGCTCCAAGACTATTGCGATCCCAATGGATCGTAATCTTCTTGTAGATACCAAGGACATAGTCCCTCCCTCGGTACTCTTTGTTCTGAGATCGAGGGTATGAACCTCGAGATGATAAACGACATTATTCTGTTGAATAACATTGCTGGTCTTGCTCCCCGGGTAAGTTCGACTGTCGTCTCTTATTTTCCTTATGTTTTGATTTCTTTCGTAAGCTCTAATTCCTTTTCTTTGTTTTGCAGACACTTATTCTAGAGATTGAAAGTGCTTGCCGGGAGAAGAGGCGGAAAGACATTTATGTGAAGCTGAAGTACAAGTATACAAGGTGCCTTGAAAAGTACCGGGAGCTCCGATGTCGGCTTCACGAGGGCAGTGACGTGCGGATCCTAAGGGAGGATTTGAAGAAGAGGGACGAGGAGATGATGCGGGTTGTGGAGAAATGTATCGTCATTGAAGAGACATTGAGGAGAAAACAGGAGGAGCTGGAGCTTAGTAGGGGCATAGAGGCCCAATGCAGTGATCTCTAAGCCCAAGTGGTCTTGCTACGAGACAAACTCGAAGAGTACCAGTTCAAGGCGGATGATCTTAGTTGCGAGATCGCCGAGAAATAGGAGAATCTTGATAAGGCAGAGTCTGCCCGATCCGAGGCAAAAAGGAGGGTAAAGTTTTTTGAATTGGCAAACCGAACCCTTTGTTCTGAGCGAGAAAATGGCTTGCCGACGGTGAGGCTCAAAGAAGAATGACTTGATTAAAGGATTTAGGAGTTGCAGAAAGAGACCTTTGATCTTTATGATCAAGTTGTTTCTCTGTAGGCAGAGAAGGCATAATTACTTGCACGGCCTTCTTCATCTACGACTTTTAGCTTTCCCAGCGTTCCTTGTGAGCTGTATGAAGAGAGGATTCATGTCAAGTCCCGATTGGATGTTCTTCGTGTGTTGCATGTGGCGGGTTCCGTTCTTACCGCAGACTTTGAGGATTCTCGGATCAAGGCTCGCGAGGCTCAGATTGCTTGTGGCTACGACCCTACTATGCCTCGTCCTGGTGAAGAAGAAGAGGACAGTGACTCGGTGATGATGTTGTAGATCGCCTTGAAGATGAGGCCTGGTATGATTCTATTTACCCTCCGGGCAAAGATGGAGAAAGCGTTGAAGATCAGGCTGGTGAGGATGTCGTGGGTCGTGATGGCAGTGGCCAACAATAGTTTTTTTCTATCATGTTTTTGTATTTGTTGGCGTGTTCAAGAGACTTTGTATAAAACCTTTGTTTATAAATATCAAAGTTTGTTTTTGCTTTCATTTGCACTTTTCTTATTTGCTACGGTTTGTTTTTGTACTTTGCGTGTTTTACTCCTTCATACTTTTGTCGTTATTCTTGTAAATATTAAAGGCTTGGGTACAATTTTTGTGGGCCGAATTAACCTTTTGCTAGTATAGGTCGAGTATGTATGCGGACGGATCGGTTAGGTTTGAACTTTGTCGGACTTAGCTTATTTTTTGGTTAAGTTTAACCTTCTATTGAAACGTGGTCGAAGGACGATAGGTGTTATTCGAACTTGATCAAATTTTAACCTATTTAAATCTCGATCGAGGGACGGTAGGTTTTATTCGAACTTGGTCAAATTTCAACTTATCGTTAGGGTGTGGCAGAGGGCCGATAGGTGTTATTCGAACTTGGTCGAATTATAACCTCTTTAAATTGCGTCTAAGGGTTGATTGGTGTTGTTCGAGTTGGGTCGAACTTATCCTTATGTTAGTTACGGCCAAGGGACGATAGGTGTTATTCAAGTGGGGTCGAACTTAACCTTTTGTTAGTCACGACCGAGGACCGATAGGTGTTGTTCGATCATGGTCGAACATAACCATTTGGTAATCGTGCCGAGGGCCAATAGTGTTGTTCGATCGTGGTCGAATATAACCTTTTGTTAATCGCAGATGAGGTTTGATAGGTGTTGTTTGATCGTGGTTGAACATAACCTTTTGTTAATCGCGTATGAGGGCCAATAGGTGTTTTTGATGAATGCAAGTTTCTTATTACTTTGAAGTTGTTGCTCATATTACATGATTGGATAAAGTTACAAATTTTGGGCGTTGGTTGACGTTTCAGTCTCAATCCAGTCTATTTATCCCCTTCATTTCTTGACTTGGAGAGTATTGAGGAGTCGGGCAATGAAAGAGAAACACAATCCCTCCGTCGCATACTTCGACTCAGAGTATCTCATCTGTCTCCTCGTTAAAAACCTCCTTGAGAAAACCCTAATGGAACAAAACTCAAATGAGGAAAAAAGAGTATGCCTTGGGTACACTTCTTCCTTTTAGAAGTTGAAGTACTTAAGATGGCTGATGTTCCAATTGTTCGGTAATTGCTTTCTTTCCATTGTCTCTAATTGGAACGAACCCTTGTTTGCTTTGGTTGTAATTTTAAAAAAACATCCCAGTTTTTTCCCAGTTTTCCTTCCAGTGGATCTTTTCTCGATTGAGTTTTAGATTTGAGTATGCAGTTCCCGACTTTGAGCGGTTGGACCTTTTCTTTCTTGTTGTAATAACGTTATGCTTGCTGCTTTTGGGCGACCATCCTTATGTATACCATATCTCTTCGTTCGTTGATTTCATCAAGTTCATGCCTCCTACTCTCATCATTACTAGTACCGTTTTCGGGGGAGTACCTTAGGTTGGGTTCTTTGACTTCGACTGGTATAATTTCCTCGGTCCCAAGACCAAAAATTAGGTTATCTCTTCTGTGATCGTCTTTGGGGTAGTTCTATACGCCCATAATACTTCTAGGAGTATCTCCGGCCACAGTCCCTTGGCGTCTTCGAGCTTTTTCTCTATGTTGTTTAATATGGACTTGTTGGAACATTCTACATGTCTGTTACCCGCGGGTGATACGGGGTTGAAAGTATCCTCTTAATATGCCATTTCTCTAAATTTGGCGGTTTTCTTTCCCGTGAACTAGGGTCCGTTGTCGCATCTGATCTCCTTGGGTAGGCCGAATCGGAAGATGATGTTTCTCCCTATAAAGGTGATTCGTGTATTTGGGCGAATGCTACTGCTTTCACCCATTTAGAGAAATAGTCAGTTAAAACCAAAAATAATTGTATATTACCTTGCCCTGTTGGGAGGGGGCACAATGTCCATTCCCCACTTGATGAACGACCACGGGGAGGTGACTGAGTGGAGATATTTGCTTGCTTGGTGAATTATAAAGGTGTATTCCTGACTTTGTTCGCATTTCTTCACGAACTCTGAGTCGTCCTTTTTCATTGTGGGTCAATAGTTTCCTCTCCATATGAGACACCTAACAAGTGCTCGATTGCAAGAGTGAGCGCCGCAATGGACTTCATGGACTTCTACGAGGACGCGCTGGATTTGGTTTGGGGCTAAACACTTCTCCAAAGGGCTGTCGTATGTCCTCCTGTACAGGTCTCTATGGAGGAGATTATATCTAGCTGCTTGCATTCTTTATTTTTTGGCTTCCTTTTTGTCGACGTCCTGCAAATAGGCGATAATACAATTGCGCCAATCCAAACTTAAGCTTACAGATCTTACCTCGATATGGTCTAGCGATGAGTTGAGGAGGCGGACTACACTTTTATCCACGATCATGATGCTTTTGGTAGCTGTAACCATTTTGGCGAGGACGACTACTTCAGTGTTCTGTGCACGCTGGATCTGGTCGAGTTGGCATTCATCAAACATGGGTAGCAGCTTACAGATATTAGTCCGATATTTTTGCAACCTTTATTCTTTGATTTGGAAAGTCCCTGTGACTTAGTTGACTACGAGTTAGTAATCACAGGGGAGTTTCAACCGCTTTGTCCCACACTTGGGTGCTAACTTCAATATTTCAATGACGGCCTCATACTCGACATCGTCATTAGTCATATCTAGGCATCTTATGGAATGACAAGTTACTTAGCTGGTAGGGACCTTGAGTACGAGACCCAGTCCGGATCCGGAAGTGTTGGATGTGACGTCGGTGTATAGGAACCAAAGGTCTTGTGTTTGGAAAGAAGCTTGGACGACTTCCTTCACGACTTCAGGCATTATTTATGCATTGAAGCCTGCGACGAAGTCAGGGAGCACTTGCGACTTTATTGATGTTCGTGGCTAATACATGATTTTGTTCTCTCTTAGATCGATGACCCACTCGGCCAGCCTTCCCGATAGCTCGGGTTTATGTAAGATGCCTCTTAGGGTAAAGGTGGTACGATCGAGATAGGGTGGCACTGAAAATAGGGTCTAAGTTTTCTTGAAGTTATGACTAGTGCCCGAGCCAGTTTCTCGAGGTGTGGGTACCTGACCTCGGCGTCATGAGTGTTTTGCAAATGTAATAAATGGGAGATTGCGTACCTTTGGTTTCTAGAATCTGGACTACACTTACTTCTACTTCGGAGACAACCAGGTAGACGAGGAGATGTTCCTCGAGCTCGGGCTTTGAGTGCAGAGGTGGTGATGAAAGATACACCTTCAATTCTTGTAGAGCTTGTACGCACTCGGGTGTCAACTCGAGGTCGTTGTCCTTTTTTAGTATGCCGATAAATCTGTGACATCTGTTAGATGATCGCGAGATGAACCTCGATAATGTGGTGACTCGATCGGTCAACCTTTGGACTTGCTTCTTGCTAGCTAAGAGCTTTGTTATCCCTTCGATGGATTTGATTTGATCTGGGTTGACCTCGATCCACCGTTGTGATACTAAGAAGCCTAAGAACTTACCAGAGGCTACGCTAAACAAGTATTTTTTTCAATTTAGTTTCATTATGTACCGTCTTAGTATGTCAAAATCTTCCTTCAAATAGTTGATATGGTCCTATGCGTTTACGGATTAGCCCAGCATGTCGTAGATATATACTTTCATGGTCTTACCTAGCTGATCTTTAAATATTTTTATGACCAATCTTTGATATGTAGCCCCTGCATTCTTCAGCCCAAATGGCATCACCCTATAACAATATGTTCCTTGGTGGGTGATGAACGTGGTCTTATCCTGGTCCACTTCTTCCATGAGTATCTGGTAATATCGTGAGTACGCGTCCAAAAAAATCAACAACTCGTGCCCGGCCGTTGCATCGATGAGTTAGCCGATATGTGGTAACGGGAACGAATACTTCGGGCATGCTTTGTTTAAGTCCGTGAAATCTACACACATCCACCATTTCCTGTTTTTCTTTTTGAATCACTATGTTGGTGATCCATTTGGGGTACTTAGACTCCCTGATGGAGCCATTAACTAATAGTTTCTCCACCTCCTCGGGAACGTCATCGTTGATGGCGGGATTGAACTTACGTCTGACTTGCCTTATCGGGGGTGGGGGGGTAGAATGAGTCGATGTTTAATTTGTGTGTGGTGATCTCCTTAGGTATTCCCATCCTATTTTCATGGCTGAATGCAAGCAAATCTGCATTAGATATTAAGAAGTAACTAAATTTACCCGGTTCTTAGAATTTGAGTCGATGTTGGTCTTTTTGCTATAGTCGGTGGGGTTTAATTGAACGGGGTCGAGAGCCTCTACATTCGAGTCTGCGGTTTCGTCCAATTCGGGATCCATGATGATGTCCCTTGTCTCTTCTTGTATCGACCTCGCCCTGTTGATTGCTATGCCTCTTTTTCCTTGTCTTTTTTATGTTGGGTTGTCGTGTTGTCTAAGGCGATGCGGTAGCACGCTGGGACGTGCGTTGTTTTCCCCGTATGTTGAATATCCCCCAAGGTGTTGGGAATTTGATTACTTGATATAGGCTGGAGAGGATGGATCTCATGGGATGTATCCATGGTCATCTTATTATGACATTTTACACGGTGGTCTGGTCCATGATATGGAATGACGTCTCCAGCTTTACGCCGTCGGTGAAGACGGGGAGATTAATTTCTCCCGATGTCCATTCAATTGCATTATTAAAATCGGTTAGTGTGATGCAGTGTGGCACTACCTTGTCCTCGAGCTTCATCGAAGCGAGGACCCGGGTATGGATAATGTACGCTACACTTCCATCGTCTACCATGATACGTTTGACATTAGTATAAAAAATGTGCAAAACAATGACGAAAGCACCATTATTAGGGAAAGTCAAACCGTCAGCATATGACTCATCGAAGATGATACTTTCTTCGAGTCCGTCATACCGTTCACGGGTGATAGATCGTTTGAGTTTGTGAATGGTGGTGGATTTAACACTGTTGATGCAGGCATCGTCGTTGCCGCCTGAGAGTACGATCTGGTGACGGCAGCTTCGACGAGCCTTGGTGTTCTCTTACTCTAGCAAAGTTATTTCTCCCCTTGTCGCTCAACATCTCTTTGAGGTGTGCATGCCACAACATGTTTACAACTTCTTGCCTGAGGGTGATGCAATCTTCTGTTTTGTGTCCGCGCACTTGGTGGAACTCGCATATGGCATCAGATATTTTGGTGCTTGGATCGGACCTCATCTTCGGTGGCCACTTCACCTTCGTTCCGAGTTTCTCTAGGGCATAAACTATTTCTGTAGGTGATAAAAAAAATTATGAGCAGACAATAAGAGGGGCATACCTCGCTTGTTCTGGTAAGTCCTGTTCTCAGCCTGGATGGGCCTTCCTCATGGAGGAGAGAAGGTGGGTCAGGGGCCCCGGTGTACGGCTGATGTCATTCCTTCATCTCTCCTGATGTTGTCTTTTCGTTCTTTCCTAGACTCGACTTGTACCGAGATGAGCCGATGAGTTAGTCCACTGAGGTCGTCCTCGTCTGCCCGAACTTCAGCATAGTAAGTGCTATGTATCTCGTCCCAAGTGGTTCGAGGATATTTTATCAATCGGTTCAGCAATTTTCTAGTCACTCTCGAACCATATATGCTAAACCCATTTTGAAAACCTACGACCGCCATCCCCTTGGACACGTTTGGTAGGGTCATAATCGGGAAAGGAAGTCCCTCATTCTGCCTCCTAAGGACTGCTTGATGGTGAATATGTCGTTTACTCTTGTCTGGGTTTTGTTGGCTCCGGCATGTGCCGTTACGAACTGATTGGCCATTTCCTTGAAGGTTTCTATAGAGCGGGCTGGTAATTGTGAGTACCATGTTAATGCCCCTCCCATAAGAGTTTCGCCAAATTTCTCCATCAAAATAGAAGACACTTGTTCCTTGGTGAGGTTGTTGCCTTGCACGGAGGTGACATAATGAGTCATGTGGTCTTCGGGATCAGTCGTTCCGTTGTATATTATGAGATTTAGTGGCATTTTGAAGGTCTTTGGTATGGCATGCGGGGCTTTTTCTTCGTTGTACGATTGCTCTAAGAACCTGCTGGCATACCTCTTTGGCAATAGCTTAGGGACGCCCAGCATCTTGTCCACTTGTTCTTGGTGCTCTTTCATTTGATCTCTAAGTGATTTATTTTCACTCTCCATTTCTTCCATCCTCTTTAGAACAGCAACGAGGGCGTTGTCACCTGCATTGTTAGTAACATTATGATTTATACTTGGTGTTAGAGGGCTTCGTTGGTCGCTCTGTTCGTTTGCTCATTGTACTGTGTAGGTTCTTGCAGTCTCTATAGCCGTGCATGGAGTGGGCTTATTGAGAACGCTATTTTAGCGTATCGGTGAGCTATGCTTCGAGGAGCTTTTTCACGGCAGGTGGAATCCCTTCTTCTGTGGACGTGGAGGCCCTTTTCTATCTGGTTTTGTTATGCTACAATGGGGAGCGGGGGAGATGACCTCTCGCGCCTAGGGGAGGCAGTGGGAGTCACATCCTCACCTAATGTTTCACAACTCTCATTGATAGCGTTCATGAGGATGCTAGGGAAATCACTTGTTACTTTCGTCTTCTCTCCTTGGTTACCTGCCATGTAGGTTTTGTACGTGCAAAGAAAGAGAAAGACATTGGGGTTTGTGAGGTTAGTAACTCACGTTAGCTGTAGATCTAAAGAAAATTAAAAAATTAACTAAGAAGTCCCCACAGACTGCTCCAAACTGTTTGACAAAAAATATAGATCTTGGTTCAACCAATTAGATTTAAATAAAGAAGAGTTAATCTTAGTTAAAAATAATATCCTAAATATAAGACTATCGGTGTTGTGACAAATAACTAGTATATTTTTCCGGATGGCAATGAATATAAGCAATAATAACAGTATTCGATGATCCAAAAAGATGAAATATGGCATTAAATAGTAATAAATGATAAAAATTGGCACTTAAAGTAAATAAAACGTGTGTGAGTCACCCGAAAAGGGATGAGACCAGTGGATATTCTTTCTGACAATGATGAATGATTGATAAGCCTTTGAACACTTAGGTTGTTCTTGGATCCAGTCAAAATGCTAGATACAAATCTTAGTAAAAAGGTTATTTTGTCCGCTTGTAATAGGACTATATTTTCTCTATAAAGTCAATGTGTTTTTTTTACAAACGAATATCTCATGTCCCATATCCTTGTGTCTCTTTCTAATTATAGGGAACATGTTCCTAGAAACCCTAAAAGTACAAGTGTAGAGAATATCCACTAGAATATTCTCTTTAGCGTCCTATCTTGAAATTAGCTGTTATAACTGTGTCAAGGATGTTCGACCTCGACCTTAATCCTTCTTGACTCTTCGACCGCAACCTTTATTGTTTCTAGAGCCACTTCGACCCAGGGTAGGTCTCTGTTAGGGTCGCATTGATGACACATGACGGGCTGTGAATGCCTCATTAATGCTAACATGACTTAATCATATTAAAGATAATTTTTGACCGGTACACCATTGTGAGCATGTGATTTTTACTCGCCGTATCGTCCTATAAAAATCCCAATAAATCAATTGATTTTATGAATATTGGTTGATTTTTTAGTAATTAATTGTGAATTATTTGCATTGTTTGCATATCCATAATTCATCTTTCAAAATCATTGAAAGTTTCGCATTATGAAGTTATTAGTTATAATTAATTAAATAATAGACAAATGACGAGTATTTAACGTAATGTAGTTTTTAATAACTAATTACTATAAAAATTAATCATTTTATTCGATAAATCATAGATTTAATTAAGAATATATAATTGGTTGTTTTATTCTTAATTAATATGTAAATATATGAAAAATAAGGTTTGAAATTAATTGCTACATTTGTTGATTAAGTTAGAGTTTAATTTAATTAGAATAATTAAGTTAACTAACTAAGAAAACAAAATCAGACCTGGGCCAAGAAGGACCCAGGCCCAAACCCAATCCCTTGAAACTACCCAGTCCAACCCAGCCCAAATCCCTTACCCGGCCTGCCCCAGCCTAACCAAACGACACCGTTTTGGTCTAGTCGATTAAATCCTGGCCATTGGTCGAAATAGATCGAACGGCCAGGAACTCACCCCCTCTAAACTATATAAATGTCCTAACCAAACCCCACCCCCCTAATTTCACCAAATCCTAACCCTCATCCCTTCCGTCTCTCTCTCTTATGTATAACCAAACCCTAGCCGCCCCAGAATCCCACCGCCGTCCGGCCACCGGACCTTCTCCAATCGCCCCCAAAATTTCACCCTATGATCATCTCCTCACCCTTAACCCCATCCCACCATCAGTTTCCCTAAAAACCCACCCGAATCCCTTCGATTTCAGATCTAAGAAAGGCAGAAAACCTAGTTTCCTATTACCAGGCCGATCCAGAACAATTAATGGTTCAAAGCTACATGAGTCAATAGATCTTGATGAGAGTTGTTGATTCATGTGGGTTTGGATCATTTCCAAACCCTGCCGGAGTTTGTTAGCACCCCACTGGTATCCCTTCCCCCCTTATCGTTTTTTTCCTGATATTGCTTCACTTTTAGAAAGAAAATGAAACTGCATGCCTCACTGTTTGACACATGTTTATGTTGTATAGCATTTGTTTGCTCTTGACTTATTTTAGATCTATAAAATGCATTTATGCTATTTTTATCCGATTAGCTTGAAATCTTTGGTTCGAGTTTGTTTTTTGTTGAATATCTTCTCTTCTTGGTCGTTTTAGTTCTAAATATGCATGCGTACCCGATCTATACCTTATTGTCCAAATTGTACACTGGTTGGGGACTATTGTTTCCTCCCAGACTATTCCCCCCCCCCCCCCCTCCCTT
>MDKI01155161.1:0-13268 GCA_005239505.1 Nicotiana paniculata
CGGCTCAGGCCAGTTGTCCTTATCCCGTATGCGCATGCTAAATTGTTAAATGTTTTTCATGGAATTTTTTTTAAAGTGACAAGAATTTGGGGAAAAACAAAAAGGAAATTGTTTATTTAAAATATTTGGGGGGAAATGAGGAAGTGGTAACTGTTTTGTTTATTTCCAGTATTTACTTGGATTTCAGTGCCTTATATATATTGTTGTTTTACTACCTTTACATGCCTACCGTGTTCATCTTATGCTGTTAATTAATTTGTTGGCCCTTAGTGAGTATCTAATTTGACCTCTCGTCACTACCTCTCTGAGGTTAGGCGGGTGACAAACTGAGTACACGTTATTTTTGTACTCATGCTACATTTGTTGTGCATTTTATTGCACAGGTACTTTCATAGAAATGTGGAGGATTTGGAGACTTAGGCGAGTTGCATCATTCGGAGGCGATCCGCAGCTGACAGAGTCTCCCTCGTACTGTATTTATTTTTATTTTAAATTTCCTTATCCAATTTGTATTTCGGACATGCTTTGTGATGATTGTATAAGTTCTTAGAAATTGCTCATGTACTTGTGACACCGGGTTCTAGGATGTGTTGGGATATATTGGCTAAAGTGTAATATTCAAACCATTGTTTTACTTAATAGATTTTATTTAGTTAATATGTAATAAAGTGAAAGGAAATTTTTTTTTTCAAAATTGTTAAAACCGGGAATTACTTAAATTAATAAATGATTGGTTTTCCTGACAATGATGTGCGGCGCCATCACGACCTTATGAATTTTGGGTCGTGACAGAGCCTAACCCCAACGAAGTAGTGACGAGGCTACAGCGGGGCATTAACAACATATAACATGTGACAATATATATACAATAACATAATAAAATAATTCTACACGAACAAGAAAAATATAATTAAGACAATAAATATAAAGCAAGAAGGAAATCTAAACAAATAATTAAGTACTACAACAACAATGAAATAACCCAGCCGCCTTTTCCATGACTCAACTATAACCAACTCTCAAATAATTTCCAAGTTTCCAAACTTTAACTTTAAATAAAAGTAGTGCCAAAATATGAAAAATAGTAATATAAAATAGTAAGTTTTCAAATCTTTATTTTTCTTTGAAAATCAGTAAAAATATAAATGTCCTCCCTTATTGCTCCTATCACCTTATTACTCCTGTTGCAGCATGCAACCCGATCCCACTTGTCCACCCTTATCACTCCTTGTTGCGGCGTGCAACTCGCTGCCACCAGACATATCATATCAATTTATTCATAATTTCACAATTCAAGTCAAAGCCTTTCACAATATTTATTTCTCAACAATTGTAAACAGAACAAGTTTCACTTTAAATAACAGTAAAAGCATAATATGAAACAATGACAATAAAATAATGAGTGTTCCAACCTTTATTTTATGAACAGTAAAACATGCATATTCTCCTTTATCATTGTCTTGTTGAGGCGTGCAACACGATCCCACATATTCACAATATCACAATCAATCTGTTCACCCGTATCACAACCAATTATCCACCCTTATCACAACCCCCTTATCACAGTCCCATTATCACAATCAATTTTGTTTATTCATCAAAAACTTTCAAGTTCAGGCCAAGCCTTTCACAACACCTTTATTTCAACAATTGCAAACAGAAAACAGTATAGCTCGTAAGCTTCAACCAATAATTTTACAATAAAACCAACCAGAATATATGTAAACGCCGTAACGCTGTCAACCCAGCTCAATCTTTATGTACTATGATAGAATCAAGAGAACAACTAACACTTTTAACACACTTGCAACAACAATTGGCAATAATCGATTGAAATCAAATATCCACGTAAACCTCAACAGTCCTAAGACAGTTAAACTGCAATTCTCATAACTTCCTCAATATTATCAAAAATGAAAGCAACAGGAACATAAATATATATATGTGCCTCGTAGAAACAATGTCAAACTACTCAACCGTTTTGTACCACAAGGGAACCAAATAAACAACCAATACTCTTTCCAAAATAACCACAACAATACTTAACAACAATGGAATAAGGCCAAATAATTGTAGAAACAATAATGAACATAGAATAATTAAGCCAGGAATCAATTAACTTGGGAACGGGGAAAAGATCATGTTTAACAGACCATTTGGTGGTGCATAGATACTCGTCACCTCACCTATAGACCAGACACATGCATTTCACATAGCAAACAAGTGGGGACTCCTATTCTCTCAAGTCAAAATTAGACCAAACACTTACCTCAAATTCGCAGGTCACTCACTGCTCAATTATAGCTTTTCTCTTTGAATTCACCTCCAATACACTCGAATCTAAACATAATTAACTTAATATCATTAATTAATTCTAAAGGAACTAACTTTACTGAAAATTATAATTTTTCCTAAGTTTTCTCAAAAAAAGTAAAAACCCGACCCCGGGCCTGCTTGGTCTAAACTCGGGGTTCGGACCAAATTACGTTTACCCGTTCACCCATAACCCAAATATATAATTAGTTTCGAAATCCGACCTCAATCCGAGGTAAAGATTCAATTTTAAAAAAATTTCCTAGTTCTACCCAAGCCCTCAATTTTTACCATGAAAATTCTTAGTTTTTGATTTAAAAGTGATGAAAAATAATGAGTAAGAGTAAAGTTTAGAATTGATTACCTATGACTTGGGGGTGATATTTGGTGAAAAAATTCGTTCCAAGGGCTGTGGGGTTCGAAAATTTAAAGAAGAAGAAGTTTGTCCGTTTTATATAATTTTTTTGCCAATTATTCAGCCTCGTTTCTCATTCCAAACAATCTCGAAACTCAATTTTTATATCTCCAATGGATTCTTTGTGAAATTCTAGTCAAGTTAGGCTTTTGAATCACTCAATTTGACCTTATAATGAAGGAGATATGTAGGTTTTAATATTTGCAAATAGTGCAGATTTCTAATACGCCGTGAGTGGCAATTTCGTAATTAACCTGAAAAATCTGGCAACCTTAGTAAAATGATCATAACATCCTTATACGATGTCCAAATTCGATGATTCTTTTTGCTACGGGTCCGTAATTATAATACGGATATAATATTTCATTCAAAACATAAATCGGAGCTCATTTGTTCAATATGATATCATTTATGCTTGAAGAAACGACGTCGAATCATAAGAAAGAACGAGCGCACACAACCCAAGCCTATTTGAAACTCACCCGAGCCCTCGGGGGTCTAAACCAAACATGCATGCAAGCCTAAAAGTATCATACGGACTTTCTCGTGTGATCAAATCATGAAAATAACATGTAAAACTATGAATTAAACCTCAAAACTCATTATTTTTCTCAAGAACACTTAAAGTTCACTATTTATCAACCGGATGTCCGTATCACGTCAAACGAACTCCGTTTTCATCAAATTTCACAAGCAAGGCCTAAATATCATAACAAACTTGTATCAAGCTCCAGAACCACAATACAGGCCCGATACCAACGGTTTCAAACATAAATTCCTTTCTTTATTTCATTAATATTTCAGTAAAACAATTTCTTTCAAAAAATGATTTCTAAGGCTTCGGACCTCGGAATTCATTTTCGGGCATATGCCCGAGTCCCATATTTAACTGCGGATCTCCCGGGATCGTCGGAACACGGATCCGGGTCCGTTTACTCAGAATGCTGACCAAAGTCAATTTTAATAAAATTTTAACTCTAGAAATTATTATTTCTCATATTTTCACATAAAAGCTTTCCAGTTTCACGTTCAGACTGCGCATGCAAATCGAGGTATTTAAAATTAACCTTTTTAGGGATATGAAGCCTAGAACGGAGTTTAATGTCACAGAATGACCCCTTGGGTCATCACAATCTCCATCTCTAAAACAAACGTTCATCCTCGAATGAACATAGAAAATTACGTGAAATGGAAAACATAACCGATCATGCATCCTCAAAACACCATCATCTCGACCTGTAACCTACTTGGCATCACCGTGCCGAACTGTGTCTCTAAGGGCCGCCAAATGTGGGTCATCATCATGTCGCTCCCGAATACGCTCAAATAGGGAAGATCGAGCGACTGTACAAGCTAGAACAGTGCTGAGGGAAATATCCAACCTAACGAACTGATTAGCCAACGTCTGAATGTCTGAAGCTAACGGTCTCTCACCAACTGGAATATACGCAAGGCTGCTCATACTCACAGCCTTTATTTTCTTAATGGTTGTTCATAGCCAATTACGAAATTATAAAGCAGCTTCACGTTAGCAATAATCTCCTTTCAAACCTTCACAATACTGATAACGAGATGCGATTCATGAAGACCCCATAAATATATCCCCGACTTAACGTGTCTCATTTAACACCACACGGGCGGCATATACCTCATAGGTCAAAGCTCAATAATTATAACACGGATTTGGTAAACTATGCACAGTTAATTAATTAATTTATTTATTAATTATTAGTATTACTTTTATTATTATTTATTCATTTATTAAGATTATTATCATTATTTTTTTAACATAAATTGTTGAATTAGCCTAACATGCATGAATCCCTACCAGTACTAAAACAAAATTTTAATTCACAAGGGAGAATTTAAATACAAGAAATTTCGTCACCAGGACCTCGTCCTTACATAACTTCCACCGCGGATCGTAGCCCGATTTAAACATCTCAAATCATATTAAAATGCGAGGATCTCGTCCTCAATTCTGAATCACAAGAAACATGTGTATCGTGCCAATCGAAATATTCCATTTCCTTCTTTTAAATATTTTCCGTTAAACAAAATTACAACACGTAATGATAGACGCTGCTATCTCATAGAATCTCTCAATACAAGCATTTGCATAAGTAGATTTTTGAGTTACGAAGCTCACCCGAGAGTAGAGCATATTAGAAGAATTTTATTAGTTATGCATAACCGTATTAAGTTTAGGAAATCATGACTTTATACTAATTAGAGATTGTTCTTGTAATGACACCATTTAATGTAACGACCTCAGCCATACCATGGAAAATATATTATCAGGTTGGGTCTCCACCTCTAGGAATCTAACCTCCACTTTCGACATTCCGACCCCTTTTTCCCTAGCCGGTCATGTAGTTGAGTTGTAACTGCAATGGGGCATGTAGCCTGAGTGCACTGATGAATTATAACTCTCTCAAATCTAGAACAGTTCCTACCACTAGCCGAAATAAAGTATTATCTTGCCCTGAGTCGCACAAAATTTTTACAATCATAATTGAGTTATTTAATGAGTCTGGGGACTCGCCCTCTGGCTATATGAACTGTATGACAGGCTAACTTATCAAACCTGATGGCATATCCTGACACCGTCATGGTGACCTGACGCAATTGTTCAAACCCTATGCACCATGTATTATGGAGAGTCCGAGAAGCAAATCTTTCAAAAGCATTTATGAGAACTGAGTCAAGTAATTGATGCTGCATTGGCTGGTCATCCTCTTCGTAGTCTTGTCACAAACACCGGTGGCCAACTTCTTCTTTTACTATGTTAACTCAACACTACTGAGCTACCCCCTTTATTCATATACTTTTTCATCATTATTTTGGGGTAACTCTCATATCTATTGATGTACAATGATCCCAAAAGTAGAGCTCTATACAGATAAACCTTGACACGAACCATATAGTCTAGAAGCTTGTAAACCACTATACTCCCTCAGGAGCACCCCAAAATCTGCAACCGTGACTTCCACGCTGAGTAAACCTTATGTAGATTAAAGTTTATTATATAACTCCTTTGGTACTGAGGTATAGGGATATTAAGGTGGCAGACATATCGCAAGTCCCAGCTTTATCTCTTGCAAAATCTCAGGCCTTATACATTCCAGGCCAAAATCAATATAACACATGACCCTGCAGTCTACTCCTTGACAGTGGACTTCCCCACTTGTTATTCCATACTGGAGTAGCTATAAATCCTTCTGGGATATGGACTAGTCCAACATGTACCAACTAAGATAGAACCTCCACGTCCAGATCCATTTGAGACTTTACAATAGGTGTTGATGTTCGATCTTTAGACTGAGCTCCGCTTCTGTCTCTTCCCCTAATCGTAGCTGTCATTGGGGCTTCACCTCTTGTACGGTTGTAGACGCTTTGTGTGTTGTCGAGATTTGTGAGAGGACAAGAATAGGCAAGTTCAATCATCAATGGTAGAATAAATTCGCACGATGGAGTAGAATAGAAGTGAAATTGTTCCTAACTTCATAGCCTCTAAGAGATCAGTACAAACGTCTCCGTACTGATCCTTCAGAATCTACCAAGTTTGTTCGTGAATTGTGAGACCTAGGAAACCTAGTGCTCAGATACCAACTTTTCACGACCCAAATTTCGAACCTTAGGGATCGTGATGGCGCCTAACACCACACTTTCTAGGCAAGCCAATGTTAGAATTTGAGTAGCTAATTTCCTTTGATTATTTTCTTAAGCATCAATAAATAAATTTAAAGTAAACTTAATTTAAATAATTTCTAAAGATAAAATAATAAACAATTGAATAAAAAAGAACCACGAACTAATCATATAATAGATCTAGAACTACCCCAGAGTCTGGTGTCACAATTCACGAACTAATAAAGAATACTACAAATATTGGGCTGAAAGAATAAGTGTAATTGTTCTGAATATACTAAAACAGTTTTATAAAAATAGGAGAAGACTCTCGGAATCTGCGAATGCCGGCAGATATACCTCGTGTCTCCGAAGAAATAGATGGCTTCTCTAAAAATCTCTACTGCTGGCTAGTACCTGGATCTGCATAAAAGAGTGCAGAGTGTAGTATCAGTACAACCGACCCCATGTAATGAGTAAGTGCCGAGCCTAACCTCAACGAAGTA
Source organism: Nicotiana paniculata (assembly GCA_005239505.1). Taxonomy (NCBI): domain Eukaryota; kingdom Viridiplantae; phylum Streptophyta; class Magnoliopsida; order Solanales; family Solanaceae; genus Nicotiana; species Nicotiana paniculata. Next base: position 6,865 of record MDKI01155161.1, read on the forward strand.
GTGAGGAGGCTACGGCGAGGCATTAACAACATATAACCTGTGACAATAATATATACAATAACACAATAAAACAATTCTACACGAACAAGAAAAATATAACTGAGACAATAAATATAAAGCAAGAAGGAAATCTAAACAAATAATTAAGTACTACAAAAACAATGAAATAACTCAGCCACCTTTTACATGCCTCAGCTATAACCAACTCTCAAATAATTTCCAAGTTTCCAAACTTTAACTTTAAACAAAAGTAGTGCCAAAATATGAAAAATAGTAATATAAAATAGTAAGTTTTCGAATCTTTGTTTTTCTTTGAAAATCAGTAAAAATATAAATGTCCTCCCTTATCTCTCCTTGTTGCGGCGTGCAACCAGCTCCCACATGTCCACCCTTATTGCTCCTCCCTAAATATATCACCCTTATTACTCCTGTTGCGTCGTGCAACTCGATCCCACTTGTCCACCCTTATCACTCCGTGTTACGGCGTGCAACCTGCTCCCACAAGACATATCATATCAATTTATTCATAATTTCACAATTCAAGTCAAAGTCTTTCACAATATTTATGTCTTGACAATTGTAAACAGAACAAGTTTCACTTTAAATAACAGTAAAAGCAGAATATGAAATAATGACAATAAAACAACGAGTGTTCCAACCTTTATTTTATGAACAGTAAAACATGAATATTCTCCCTTATCATTGTCTTGTTGCGGCGTGCAACCCGATCCCACCTATTCACAATATCACAATCAATTTGTTCACCCGTATCACAATCAATTATCCACCCTTATCACAACCCCCTTATCACAGCCCCCTTATCACAATCAATTTTGTTTATTCATCAAAAACTTTCACAGTTCAGGCCAAGCCTTTCACAACACCTTTATTTCAACAATTGCAAACAGAAAACAGTATAGCTCGTAAGCTTCAACCAATAATTTTACAATAATACCAACCAGAATATATGTAAACACCGAACGCTGTCAACCCAGCTCAATCTTTATGTACTATGATAGAATCAAGAGAACAACCAACACTTTTAAAACACTTGCAACAACAATTGGCAATAATCGATTGAAATCAAATAGCCACGTAAATGTCAATAGTCCTACGATAGTTAAACTGCAATTCTCATAACTTCCTCAATATTAACAAAAATGAAAGCAACAGGAACATAAATGTATATGTGCCTCGTAGAAACAATGCCAAACTACTCAACCGTCTTGTACCACAAGGGAACCAAATAAACAACCAATACTCTTTTCAAAATAACCACAACAATATTTAAAAACAACGGAATAAGGCCAAGTAATTGTAGAAACAATAATGAACATAGAACAATTACGCCAGGAATCAATTAACTTGGGAACGGGGAAGAGATCATGTTTAACAGATCATTTGGTGGTGCATAGATACTTGTCACCTCACCTATAGACCACACACATGCATTTCACATAGCAAACAAGTGGGGACTCCTATTCCCTCAAGTCAAAGTTAGACCAAACACTTACCTCAAATTCGCAGGCCACTCACTGCTCAAGTATAGATTTTCCCTTTGAATTCACCTCCAATACACTCTAATCTAACCATAATTAACTTAATATCACTAATTAATTCTAAAGGAACTAAATTTACTGAAAATTATCATTTTTCCTAAGTTTTCTAAAAAAAAAGTAAAAACCCGACCCCACTTGGTCTAAACTCGGGTTTCAGACCAAATTACGTTTACCCATTCACCCACGAACACAAATATACAATTAGTTTCAACATACGACCTCAATCCGAGGTAAAGATTCGATTTTAAAAAAACTCCCTAATTCTACCCAAACCCTCTTAAGAGCATGAACAATCGCTGCCAACTCCAAACACGGTGTAGTTCTTCTGATGAATCTTTTGCTGAAGTGAAGCATATGAAATAACTCGTCCCTCCTGCATCAATACACATCCTAAGCCAACGCGTGAAGCGTCGCAATAAACGGTATACATCCCCGAACCGGAAGGCAACACTAAAACTGGTGTTGTGGTCAAAGTTGTCCCGAGCTTCTGAAAGATCGCCTCACACTCGTCGGAACATCGAAACGGGGCACCCTTCTGGATCAACCTAGTCAGAGGGGCTGCAATGGATGAAAATCCCTCCACAAACCGACAATAATAACCTGCCAATCGCAAGAAACTCCTGATCTCGGTGGCTGAAATGGGATGTGACCAACTCTGAACTGCCTCAATCTTCTTAGGATCCACCTTGATACCCTCTCTGGATACCACATGCCCCAGGAATGCCACAGAATCTAACCAAAACTCACACTTGGAGAACTTAGCATACAACTTTTGTTCCCGCAAGGTCTGAAGCACTACTCTCAAATGTTGCTCGTGCTCCCCCAGGCTACGTTAGTAGATCAAGATATCATCAATGAATACAATGAAAAAAGAATCGATATAAGTCCTGAACACCCTGTTCATCAAATCCATAAACGTTGTTAGGGCATTAGTCAAGCCAAAGGACATCACTAGGAACTAATAATGACCATATCTAGTACGAAAGGTAGTATTCGAAACATCGGAGTCCCGAATCCTCAACTGATGATACCCCGAGCTCAAGTCAATTTTAGAAAACACTCTAGCACCCTGCAATTGGTCAAACAAATCGTCGATGTGCGGCAACGGGTACTTGTTTTTTATGGTAACTTTGTTCAACTGGCGGTAGTGAATACACATACGCATAGTCCCATCCTTCTTCTTCACAAATAACACTGTAGCACCCCAAGGCGATACACGCGGTCTGATAAACCCCTTAGCTAGCAACTACTCAAGTTGTTCTTTCAATATTTTCAAAGCCATATGGTACGGTGGAATGGATATAGGTTGGGTGCCTAGAGCCAAGTCAATACAGAAATCAATATCACGCTCTGGCGGCATGCCTGGGAGGTCAGAAGTAAACACATCGGTGAAACCCGGACTACTGGCACTGAATCAATCATCAGAGACTCTGCAGTGATGTCCCGCACATAAGCGAGATAAGCCAAACAACCTTTCTAGACCATACGTCGAGCCTTCAGAAAAGAAATAACCCAACTAGCTGCACTAACTGAGGAACCTCTCCACTCCAACCTCAGAAACTCAGGCATGGCTAAGTAACAGTCTTGGCATGGCAATCTAGGATGGCGTGATAAGGAGATAACCAGTCCATGCCCAGGATGACCTCAAAGTCGGTCATATCAAGTGACAAGAGGTACGCCTTGGTCTTGAACCCACAGAATGCGACCACGCAGGACCGATAGATCGGGTCCACAACCATATAATCGCCCACAAGAGTGGACACATAAAAAAGAGTACCCAACGACTCACGAGGAACATCCAGGAAATGATAAAAAGAGATGATACATATGAATAGGAAGACCTTGGATCAAATAATATTGAAGCCTCCCTACCGCAGACGGAGATAATACCTGTGATAACTGTATCTGAGGCCAATGCATCTGGTCTGGCCGAAAAAGCATAGAATCTGGCTGGAGCGCTGGCTGGCTGGCCTCCACCTGACTGAATAGAAGCTGACTGCACTCCCCCTGCCTGGCCTCCACCTCTGGGATAACCTCTACCAACCTGTCCTCCACCTCTGGGTGGCCGGACTGCTGGTGCGGCAATCATAGGCTGTGGACTCTACTGTACTGCCTTGCCCCGAGGCCTGGGGAAAGTCCTCTTCATGTGTCCTGGATCTCCACACTCGTAACAACCTCTCGGAACCATAGATTGTTTCCCTGAAGTCTGGCCTTAGTGGCCGGAATACCCACCGAAGGAACCCTGAATGGCTGGCGGACGATATGAACTCTCTAGCATGGCACTGAAATAGGCGTTGGAAGAACCTTAATGACCAGAATACCCACCAGAGGAACCCTGAATAGATGGTGGGCGATAAGAACTCTCCGGTATCGGACTTAAATAAGGCCTCACTTGAGCACCTCGAGGAGGTGGTGGTGCTGAATATGGGGGCCTACAGGGATGGCCTCTCCCAAACTGACCTCTGCCCCTAGTAGGAGCACCTATAAAATCTCCAGAAAATATCCCTCTTATCCTGCTGCCCTTGCTCCCTAATCCTCAGACGATAACCCTCAATCCTGTGAGCGATCTCTACTACTAGCTGGTAAGGAGTCCCCATCTCCACCTCTCGGGTCATGCTGGCCCTAATACCAGAGTGAAACCCTGCTAAAAATCTTCGCACTCCCTCTGTGTCAGTAGGAAGTATCATAAGTGAATGACAAGATACCTCAGAAAACCTCGCCTCGTAGTCGGTCACTGACATCTGACTCAATCTCCTCGAACTGATACCGCAGCCCTTCCCTCTCAGAGGGTAGAATATACCTGTCCAGAAAAAGCTGGGGTGAACTGCTCCCAAGTGATCGGGGGACCCCCTGGTCTGCCAAGAATATAAGACTGCCACTACCTACGGGCCCTGTCTTCCAGCTAAAAAGTGGTGAAGTCAACCCCATGAGACTCAAGTATCCTCATGTTGTGTAGTCTGTCCCTTCACCTATCGATGAAATCCTGAGCATCCTCATGACTCTCACCCCCGAATATAGGAGGGTGAAGTCTAGTCCATCTGGCTAATAACTTCTGCGGATCACCGTCCGCAACTGGCTGGGACCCAGGTGCTACTGCTGTAACTGGCTGGGCCCCGCCCGTGGGTAGGGTACCTGGAGTCTGGGAAGTAGGGTCCTGTGCTCCCCCTCTCGCCTGAGATGTGGCCGGGTCCACTGGAAATAAACCAGCTTGGGTCATAGTGTCCATGAACCGCATCATACGGCCCATAACCTCCTGAAAGCCCGCGGCGCTGTCATGAAATTCACCAGGGCAGGATCTGCTACGGGCACCTCGCCCTGCTCCTCAATGATATGATCCTCTGCTGGATCCGCGGGTGGTGCAACTGGGGCAGCTCTGGGACGCCCTCGCCCCTACCTCGAGTTGGTGACCTCTCTCGGCCTCTGCCTCAGCCTCTAGCGACGGGGGGAGCGGCCCCTCTCGGGTCTGGAACATCGCCAGTACGCGTCCTCACCATCTGTGAGAGAATAGAAGAGTGAAATTTAGAACACCATCAACTGCACGATAGAAGATGAATGAAGAGAAATTTCCTAACACCCTATAGCCCCTCCCCCCTCCACCGAAGATAAATACAGACGTCTTCGTACCGATCTGCAGGACTCTATTAGGTTCGCCCATTAATTGTGAGATCTACGTGAACCTAGTGCTCTGATACCATGTTGTCATGACCCAAATTCCATTCTAGGTCGTGATGGCGCCCAATATCGATGCTCGGCAAGCCAACACAATTCATCTAGTGAGTCCCGCTTAATTTATAAGACCCATTTCTAGCCATACCTATATTTCCATCACTAAACATGTGAAAATAGCATATATCAAAGGCCAATTTAATTGAAATGATCAAAAGAAGCTGAATTTACATAATTATATCCCCAAAAGAATAGTCTACCAATGTGTGTGCCAGGAACTAGTGTCACAAGTATGGACATCTAGTAGAATGGACAAAATATACATCTACTCTACTGTCTGAAATGTAATAGACAGAATAAGCAAAAGAAAAGACTCCAACTCGCTGCTGAACGACATCAGGATAAGCAGCTCACCGTGGAATATCTGCCTCTAGATCAGGAACACGCTCCGGACTGATAATCAGATGCACCTGCCTCAGAACCTGTACAATTAAGTACATAAGCGTAGCATGAGTACATAAATATTATGTACTCATTAAGTATCCAGTCTAACCTCGAAGAATTAGTGACGAGGGGTCAACTTGACACTTACTAGGGCCAAACAGTATACTTAAGCATGTGTCTAAGCATGAATATCAAGGCTAAATAGCAAAAAAGTAACAAAAACATAACGAGCCTTTCCATAAATATAAACGTACATAAATTCCTGTCATTTCAATTGACATTTATGTTCCAAGGCATTTTAAGCAATTCAAGTCACAGTAGTGCCAAGCAAATAGCATGCGCAAATAATGTCGTGGCGTACGACCCGATCCAACATAACAATAAATGTGCATTATCAGAGGGTCGAACGGCGCGAAGCATAGATGCATCTATAACCCCGCTCGCGAATCATACATGTGATGCGGTCAAATGTAAATACACACAATCAAACAGTCAATCAAGAACTCACCGGGAAACATTTATCTAAGGAACAAGCAGTCTTCTTTTCACGATTAAGAAAAAAAAAGAAGTTTAACTTATTCAGAAATTTCTTTACTAATTTGATATGATCTAAGCAATTTAAATTTGTCAATAAGGTTACAATTATTCAAGTATAGCATGCTTCTGATCCTATACTACCCGGACTTAAGCATAATAGTAACTATATACAGACTCTCGTCACCTCATGTGTATGTA
>ML303623.1:0-14514 GCA_005239505.1 Nicotiana paniculata
CACAAAATCATAATCGAAATTTAACAAGATTAGCATTAAAGGAGATGAGATTTTAGATTTCTCTTGTCTGTTTTTGCGTTTTGTAGTTGTGATAGGTATGTATAAACCTGAAGATATAGAAAAAAATTAATTCAGTTAAGTATTGGTTATAAAAGAAGGCACGAATGCGTATTGACCGAGTGTCTCAATCAATGGTTACACTAAAAATGGGGAACTGATTTTTATTTATGTAAAATCAATTTTCGAATGTTTACACAAAGTGTTACTATAGTTTGTAATGGGAAGGGAAATATAACAAGATACACAAACTTTAATTTGGCAGCAACAATATCAAAAGGCATACATCTGATTAGCATGCCTTATTGAAATTTGGCTATACATTTATAAACTTGTAACTGGATTAAAAAAGTACAAGGTTAACTTATGTAGTGCATTATTCTGTAGTTTTCTCTAAATAATAATAGATGAAAAAAACAGAGGAGGTGGCTGTGTGAATGGGAAAGGAAATAGTTATAACTTGACAGAAAATTGAAGAGCAACTGAACAAGATTTATTAATATTGCTGATACTTTAAAAGCTCTATGTCAAGCATTGAAAAACATTAAGGAAGCATACTTGGATCTTGTTCATAAGATGGTTAGGAAGAATCGTGAACTAGAATTTTAAATTAATTCTAAAAATATTAAACATCAAATAATACTCAAAAATATAATCTAATAGGGAATAAATAAATAAATCAGTGCAAAAATACATAAGGATAAAACTTATTTAAATTTGAGTTGATAAAGTATTTGATACTTTGAACTATGTTAAGAAAAGTCATACAATGAATTTTCACTTAGCTAAAATCTTAATAGGTAAAATAAAAATAAATAAATAAATGTAAGCCAAGTGACAAGAAAAGAAAAAGTCACCAGCAAATGATAATACAAATAATGAATAACATAAAAAAATAAGAAAAGAATAAGTTATTCAATTATCATTGTTTTTCCTAAAATTTGGATAACAATTAAACTTGTATTGTGGTTTTAAGGATATGTGATTTCACCCAACACTAATTGATAAATATGAAGGTAAATCACAAAATTGAATTATAAATAAATCAAACCAGAGTTCAAATGAAGCTCCATCCCTCGAGTCGAGATACTCTCGAACTGATAAGTGCAAAAACAGTAGAAAATGGAACAAACTGATGAACAATGATGTAAGTGAGAAAGAAAGAGTTGTATTGCTTTAATCTCTGTGAATGATGATCCTTACAAATGATTAGAACTCCTCTTCATATATTAGAGGAATTCTAATATAGCATAACTCTAATTACAGAAGAAAATCACATAATTATCTAATTAAACGCTTCTGATTTGATCCGCTCTGAGATTTACGCCATGATCCTCGACTAGTCATGGATATCTCGCTATTCCGTTACTAAGCTATCTCCGGTATTACTTGGTGTCTGTCTCCCTCGGCTTTGATTTCTACCAACCTCGGTCTCGAACTTGATGCCTCAGCTTCATGATTTGGCCGAAGCTGACCATCGATGCAACATTCCAGTCTCGATCAAATAGCAAAATCGTGTGGCCCCGATTTCAACCGTGTACAGATAGTCCACTCATTTTTTGGAGTATTATGACAAGAAATGAACTGAACCTTCAATTTTTTGACCTCGATAAACTATGATGTCATCCCCGTGACGTGAGCGATGAAAGTGACTGAAACGGCCCGTCGGTACAGTTCCCAAACCATTAATGAGCGATAGTTAGCGGTCGGCCACTAGTGTTGTTGAACCGTTGCCGTAAATACATAATTAGACCATCTCCTCATTGAATCAAACTTTACTTTCACTTTCATCTAATCTTCTAAGCCCTTACCTCTCTCAAGTTTATCTCTTCATTAATCTTCAGGTTTTACCGCTGGTCTTCAAACACCAAATCTTACTATCTTCTTTTTTCCTCAACTCATAAAATGGCGAAAACATCTAAAACAGTTCCACAAAAGGCGAAAGCTTCTTTTTCTTCTTCTCGGCCGGCCGGTGACAAAATGCTGGGGAATCCGCTCCCTGAGGAGTGCGTTCCCGGACCGTATGTCATTATATCCGATTTTAAGACCGAGAAACCTCCCTCGGTCCTTGTTCGGTGCGAGCATGTGTCGAGGTACATTTTCTCGATAACCGTAGGGTATCTCGAGCAGATCAAGAGAGATTGCAGCTGGTAGATAAAGTGGTAGTGATTCCATCCGCTAAAGAGAGCATTACTACCAACGTGGAACGGTACCTGAGTGTTTACACTTACTCTTTCACGTTGTGCTCCCTCGACCCTGTTATCATTGATTTCTGCCGCTAGTACCAGGTGACCTTAGGCCAAATCCATCCTTCCTTTTGGCGCATAGTTATTATGCTCTGATTCTTCACGAGCAAAGCCGAGAGGATGCCATTCACCCTCGATCACCTCATCAGGTTGTACAACCCTCGTATCTTTCGAGGGTTGATCAAACTGCAACATCGGGCAACCAAGGTATTATTCTCGAGCATCAACGAGGACAAAGATAGAGGATGGATGGGTAGATTTGTTCGAGTGAGGACCTCCAATCTCATCCCGATGGAGAAGATGCCATTTCCTGATAAGTAGAACATGAAGCGTAAGTTCCACTTCACTTGTTAATTTCCATTCTTTGTTCCATTCTTCTGCTTTATCTAATGCCTTCTTTCATTATGAAGCGGTTGCTTGGATGCCTTGTGCGATCCCCGACCTCGAGAGTTGGGTCTGACAATTAGCCTCGACCTTCACTTACTCTGAGCGTTGTTGGCGCGATTTGGAAAAAGGCCGATGCGAGACAAAGAACCATGATAAGCTTCCTCTTTTACATATCCGATGAATTTGTTATATCTATTTATACTTATTTAATTTCCTTGAGTGCAGGCCTTAGCAAGGATGCGACCATGAGGCCTCCGTCTGGTGAAGAGGAGGCTTCGGTTCTGATTCCGAAATCGGCGAAGGACAATAAGAGAAAAAGGGCCTCGACCTCTGAGGACCCTAAGTCCGAGAAGAAGAAGAGCTAGATTAGCAAATCGAGGATAGATGTTGCTGCCCTTCCTGCCCATGTAGTTTGGGAAATAAGGGAGGAAGAAGAAGAAAATGAAGATGGTGACTCGGTGCTTGTAACCCGAGTGGGAAAAGTCCCATATTCGTTCAAGATCGAAGCTTCATCTCGTCAAATGGTGAGTATATCTAAGGGGGTTGGTCCCGAGACCCCTCGAGTTGAAAAGAGCGCCCAAAGTGACTCACTTGGGGCAATGATATCAGGTCACTCGCCATCCTTTCCTGCCTTTTCTGAAGAGGCGACACGGGATGCTCAATCTTTAAGGACCCCCGAAGTAGGCGGAGTCCCAGGTAGGAGGATCCCTTTCGGGATTGCGTTACAGGGTTCAAGGATTCCTACGACCTGAATGACGCATCCACCCTCTTCGAAGAGGCCCAACGACTTCTGAACCAGGTAGATTTTAGTTCTTTTGTCGATGTACATTCTTCAGTTTTCTGTATAACTTCCTTCCTTTTCTATACGAGCTTTTTCCAAGTCCTGGACCGAGTTGAGCCGGTGTAAGGCCGACCTCCAGAGGCTTTCGGATGAGAGGAATGCCTTTAAACTCCACTGTGGGCAAAAGGATGAGGAGATTAAAGACCTCCGGGCCGAACTGTCTAAGGCTCACGAGGAGCAGACCGACTTGATCAAGCATGTAATGATACTCCTAAAAGTTCATGGTCTTGATTCGGGAATGGAGGCTAACATTTTAATATCACAACTGCAGCAAAAGATCGAGAGGATCGAGCTGTTCTTAGAGGAGGTCGGTCAAGTGAAAGCGGAGTCCTACGGGTGGAAGGAAGGCATGGACCGCCTTGTTGAGAAAGAGACTGCCCTGGCCCGGTTGTCGCTAGTCAAAGCTCAACTTTGAATTATGAAGGAAAAGTGCTCGTATCAGGAAAATAAGATAGCAGAGCTCGAGGTTCAGTTGGCTTTCGAACTCGCAAAGGCTCAAGCTGAAGCCTAAAAAGCAAAAGCCGAGGCTGATAAGATGGTGGCTATTTATAGGGCTGATGTTGAAGCCTCTCAATCTCAAGTGTGGGAGGCAACTAATACTGCTCAAACACGAGCACATTGGATTGCCGAGCTTGCAAAATGCCAATCTCGAAGGGAGACCCTCGAAGAGATCCACTCCAAAGGCTTCGATCTTTTGCAAAGATACAACAAAGGAAAAAGAGCATGAGGCCGATACTAGACTATTGGCCTCTTTTGATGATGATGACGATGATGATGGTAGCAAGAATGGGTCCGAAGATGGAGATGAGCCCGAGGAAGAAGCTGCCCTCGAGGAAGGAGCTGCCCCGAGAATAGCTAGGAGTATTTGTATTTTTTCTTTCTTTTTGTGTATGACCCTGGTTGGTCCTTTGTAAATACCTTTGTTCATATATAAAATATTTCCTTTTTGAATTTTGTCTCAATTTTTTGACTTGTGAAAATTTCGATTTGCTTTGTGTCTTGTAAAAATTTTGATATACTTCATGCCTTGTGAAAAATATGTTTGTAACTTCGAATCTTAGGCAACTTGGCCGAAGTCAAACTAATATAGCCTTTGTAGTCGAATGAGCACTTGCTCAGACTCGAAGTAGGAAGACCCTTAGGTTTTTGTTGAGTGAGGATGAACTCTCGAACTCAAAAATTATGATGGCCCTTAGGCTCTCGAGTCGGACCGATATGGCCTCATAAGAGTGGCTTTTTCCTTTTATGGCTTAAATATTTAATCGGGTAAAATTATTGTTATGCCTTAGCACAATTTCATTCAATACTAAATTGTTCGAAGGTTCGAACAATTCGATACCCTTTAAGGTCTTTCGAGGGCTGACATTGTCGAGGCCCTTTGGTTATTTTGTCGAGGGTAACCTTTTCAATCGGTTTATAAAAGAATTCGAAGGCCTGCTTTTATTTCGGAATTTGGACGTCTCCGAGTCGCGTTAGTTTGGTTGTAGCCTTGGGATCTGCCTCTTGGGCTTATTTTTCCAATTACACTTTGAACCTGTTCGAAGTGTTAGTCCCCGAGTAGGATGGCCTTGGCCTATAAAATCGAGGATTGCCTTTTTAAGGTCTTATGGTCTTGAAGTTTAGTAATTCGAACATGTCAATTTTTGGACGGCAGTCCCCGAGTACGGGGTTAATTTTTCGAGATTTAGTTACAATCAGCCCTTGAGCCAGTTTTCGTAATAAATCACAAGTATGAAATCATAGAGTAGAAATTTCACTAAAGGCACGAAACATCTGGTAAGGAAAAAATACCTATTTCAATAGATTATACAGTATGTATGTGTGTGTATGTATGTATGTATGTAGGTATGTATGTATGTATGTAGGCATGTATGTAGGTATGTATGTATGTATGTATGTATGTATGTATGTATGTATGTCTGTATGATGTATGTATGTATGTACCTACACACACACACACACACATGTATCTACATATACACACACATATGTATGTGTGTGTGTGTTTGTAGGTATACATACATATATACATACATACATACATACATACATACATACATACCTACAATGCGTACATGTTTTGCCACTATAGCTCGAGTATTCTACATGGACACGGTTCATTCGACCCTTTGGCCCTTTACAAAATTCACCTATCGAGACCCAATGATATGAAGTATTTTCCTTGAAATATAACATCCGAGGGTGATGCCCCTAGTATTCGAGGTTGATTATAAATAAGCCTCGGATACTGTTGAATTTCTCTAAGTTAGCACGAACAATGGTTTCCTCGTTAAAAACCTTGCCGGAAAAATCCATTTGGGATAAAAACCGGTCGAAGAAAAAGATTGCAACACATGCTTTTAGACCTAAGGACTTCATGTTTAGAGAAAACTTCGATGCCTCCGGACGAACACCTGCAACAAGTTAGTATAAAATATAAACGAAAAAAGAGAAGGCCATACCTTAACAATAATATCGCTTGAGGAGCGATATGTTCCAATTATTTGGCAGTTGTTCGTCGTTCATCGTTCCAAGCTTGTAGAATCCCTTTCTGATGATGTCGAGAACCTGATACGGTCCTTCCTAATTTGGACTGAGTTTTCCTTTATTTGGGTCTCGACTGTTGAGGGTAACTTTTCTCAGAACTAAGTCTTCGATTGTAATACCTTTCGATGTGCTGCTTTTGTGCGTCCATTCGGGCAAGGGTGGCATCCCGTTTTTCATCTAGTAATTCGAGGCTCGTATTCATAGACTCATGATTTGACTCTTCCGTTGTGTATCGAAACCTGACGCTAGGTTCCTCGACTTCGACCAGGATCATAGTTTTGGCTCCATATACTAAGGAGAATAGTGTTGACCCCGTACTGGATTTTGACGTTGTTCGATACACTGAAAGGACTTCGGGAAAAATTTCTCTCCATTTTCCCTTGGCGTCGTTCAATCTTTTCCTTAGATTCTAAATGATGGTCTTGTTTGTCGATTCGACCTGTCCGTTCCCACTAGGATGATACGGTGTCGATAAGATCCTTTTTATTTTGTAATCTTCGAGAAACTTTGTTATTATGCTGCCGATGAACTATTTTCCATTATCGCATATGATTTCGGCAGGTATCCCAAATCGGCATATGATGTGATCCCAGATGAAGTCAATAACTTCTTTTTCTTTGACTTTCTCGAAGGCTTGTGCTTCAACCCATTTAGAGAAATAGTCAGTCATAAATAGAATGAATTTAGCTTTACCTGGGGCCGATGGGAGAGGGTCGCCCGATGTCCATTACCTATTTCATGAATGGCCATGGGGATAAGACTGAATGAATTTGCTCTCCGGGCTGGTGGATCATCGACGCATGTCTTTGGCACTTGTCGTATTTTCAAACAAATTCCTTAGTGTCTTTTTCCATATTGGCCCAATAATATCCCGCTCTGACGACTTTACGAACTAGTGATTCGGCACCGGAATGGTTTCCACAAGTACCCTCGTGAATTTCTCATAGGACGTAATCGGTGTCTCCCGGTCCCAAACACACTGCCAACGGTCCATTGAACATCCTTCTATATAATATTCCATCTTCGGGCAGAGTGAATCGTGCATCTTTCGTTCGTAGAGTCTTGATTCCTTAGGGTCCGACGGGAGTTTCCCGTTTTTCCTCGATGTATTTATTCCTCTAATCCCAGGTTAGGCTTGTGGAGTTTATTTCGTCATGGACTTCTTCGATCACTGACTTCGAAAGTTGCACGATAGTCCCCGAGTTGATTTCGCCTTCTTCGACCGATGATCCCAAATTTGCAAGGGCATTGGCCTCACTATTTTGTTCTCGAGGTACATGTTACAAGTACCTCTGGATTCGATCCTCTCAAACCTCGAAGGTTCTTTTGACTTGGTTTACCACCAGTAGAGAGTCAGATTTGGCCTCGATGACCTCTGTTCCCAAGCTTTTAGCCAGTTCGAGACCTGCAATCATGGCCTCGTACTCGGCCTCATTGTTAGTCAACTTAGAAGTTTTGATAGATTTCCTAATTGTATTGCTGTGGGCGGCTTCAAAATGATTCCTAGCTCGGACCCCTTCACATTCGAAATGTCGTATGTGAAAAGGGTCTAGTCCCCCGACGATGTACCCCATTTTAACAAAAGTTCCTTTTCGACCTTGGGTACGAGGGCTGGCGTGAAATCGGCCATGAAGGCTTATAAGATTTGAGACTTGATGGTCGTTCGGGGTTTATACTCGATATCATACCCACTGAGTTGGACGGCCCATTTAGCCAATCGACCCAATAGTTCGGGCTTATGCAAAACATTACGAAGAGGATAAGTGGTCACCACACATATTGGGTGGCACTGAAAATATGGTTTTAGCTTCCTAGAGGCGCTTATTAGATCAAGAGCCAATTTTTCTAAATGTGGGTACCGAATCTCGGCCTCGCCTAAAGTTTGACTAAAATAATAAACGGGAAATTGTGTACCTTACTTTTCTCGAACTAGGACACCACTTACCGCGACTTCCGTGTCACGACCCCAAATCCTAACAGGCCGTGATGGCGCCTATCGTGGAACTAGGCTAGCCAACCATCACATAACTACACATTTGTTTTAATATAATTTCTCAAAAATCAATAATAACGAGCGACAGAGTATAAAAATTTTCTCTAAGTCTTTAAGCAAACATAATAATATAATCTACTGTCTAAACAAATCCCCCAGGATTGGAGTCAACCAATCACGAGCAACTAAGAATAAAAATAACACTGCTAATGTCATAAACCATGTCTCGGAATAAAATACTAATACTAATGAAGGAAGGGAAATGGAGAAGCTGCGGATGCTGGACAACTACCTCGAAATCCCAAAAGCTGACGATAACGAACTCGGATGGCTACTGCTCCGAACCAGTACCTGGGTCTGCACATAGAGGTGCATGGAGTAATGATGAGTACGCCAACTCAGTAGTAATGAAAATAAATCACAGTTTGAAGAATAAGAAACGCACAGCAACAAATACACCAATACACAAAACAATAAAATATCAAGTCTCAATAAAGTATACATAAGCTCGAAAACCAGTTTCCGTAAAAATAATCCTTGAAACAAGTATAATTTCCAATATTTCTCAGTAAAACTCCCAAAATATCAGTTTGAAAGATGAAACGAATAATTAGAAGCTCAGCAAAATATCATTTTTAAACCGCCGCTCGGGCAAAATCATCACTGGTAATCAGTCACTCAACACCTCATCATCACTCAATAACAGTCACTCAGCACCTCACAGTCAGTCAACATCAGCCCCTCGGGCAACCTCACTTTCACTCATGCCTCCCAATCACTCATCACTCAGCACTCGGCACTCGCACTCAGTAGGTACCTGCGCTCACTGGGGGTGTGTACAGACTCCGGAGGGGCTCCTACAGCCCAAGCGCTATAAACAAGCCAAATCATGGCATCAATCACTCTCAGGCACTCGGCCTCTCTCATATCATAACATCCTCACAATATTGTCCTCGGCCTCACTCAGTCAGACACTCTCTACATGCCACTCGGGCCAAAATAAACGGGGTTCTCGACCCAAAAATAGTATTTCATTTCAAGAAATAGTAATATCATCAAATAGGAGTGTCAACAATTTCACAAGAAAGACTGAGTGCAAAATCATAGTTTCAAAGTGAGGAATATCAGTAAAATAGCCCCCAAGGGATTAAAATAGATTGGCACTATGCCCCAAACATGGCTTACAGCCCAAATATATTAAAACATGATAATACTATAAAATATAAACTTTAAAAGCAGTTTCCCAACTCAATAGTTGCCTAAAAAGGAACATTTTTCCAAATTTCCAGTTCGTGCACGCCCCACACTCGTCATCCAGTGTGTGCGTCACTCCAAAATCCGTGAAAGGATGTAAAGTCCGGGGTTTACCACCCTTACGACAGGATTTAAAGACATTACTTACCTCAAACTAGCCCGAAAAGCTATTCCGCAACACACTTACCTCTCGAATCAACTCCCGAGTGCTCCAAATCTATAAAGTTCAGATTTTTCACATCAAATTATGCTAAGGGGATTAATTCCAATTGAAAAATATCAATTTTAGCACAAAACCCGAAATTAGCCAAAACCCGACCCCCGGGCCTGCGTCTCGGAACTCGACAAACTTTATAACAAAACGATCCTCATCATCTCACGAGTCCGTACATATAAAGAACTCTTAAATCGGAGTCCGTTTGACCCCTCAAATCATCCCTAAAAGGCCTCTTAAACTCAAGCCCTAATTTCACCTTTTTCTACTAATTTTCCCCAATTAAACACTGTTAATTTGGTCCTTAATCATATATAATCGAGTTATTGGGTCCAAAATCCTTACCTTAATGAAGAAGAATCTTCTCCCCTCTTCAAAATCGCTCCAAGAGCTCAAATCTCGTTCAAAAATGGAAGAAAACTCGGATTGCTCGTTATATATACACTGTCCATAATTTTCGCGGTACTGTTCATGCTGCTGTGAAAAAAATGCAGTAGCTTTTCTTCTAGTATAAATTGATTCGTTAACCTTTCGAAATCCACCCGCAGCCCTCAAAATCTCAACCAAATAGCCAACACGTCCCAAAATACAATACGAACTTAGTCGAGCCTTCGAGACATCAAAACACCAAAATTACATCGAATTCAAGCCTATAAACTTTGAAATTTCTAAATTCCACCAACGATGTCGAAACTATCCAAAACACCTCCGATTGATATGAAATTTTGCACACATAACCAAAATGACATTACAAACCTGTTCCAACTGTCGGAATTCCATTCCGGCCCCGATAGCCTATTTTCCACTGCCGGCCGGAAATCGCCAAAAACTAACTTTCGCCAATTCAAGCCTAATTCTACACTGGACATCACAAAAATATTCCTGACACACTCCTAAGTCCCAAATCACCTAACTAAGCTATCCGATCCATAAAATCTACATTCCGAGGTCGTTTACCAATAAATCAACTCTCAGTTGACTTTTCCAACTATAAGGCTATTTTTAAAGACTAAATGACTAAATTCTTGCTACAACCATTCCGATTCCGAGCCTACCAACTCTAACACATCATAAATAGTATAACCAACCTATGACAAGGCAAAAACAGGAATAATAATGAAATTTCTACAGAACGACCGGCTGGGTCGTTACATTCCGAGACTCCTAAGTATAAGTAGAGTTGTTCGTCTACTTTCTGAGTATGAAGCAATGGTGGATTCGAGAGATACCGCTTCAATTCTTCCAACGGTTGTTGGCATTCCGGGGTCCAAGAAAAACTGTTCTTCTTTTTGAGCAGCGAGAAGAACCTGTGGCTTTGATCTGAAGACCTCGAAATGAACTGGCCTAAGGGGGCTATTCATCCTGTCAATCTTTGTACGGCCTTAACATTGTCCATGAATGTGATGTCTTCGATTTCCTTGATTTTATTGGCATTGATTTTGATTCCCTGATTCAACACCATAAAGCCAAGGAACTTGCCCGAACCCGACCCCGAAAGCACATTTCTTGGGGTTGAGCTTCATGTTGTATTTTCTCAATATGTTGAAGGTTTCCTGCAAATGTATTAAATGGTCCTCTGCGTGTAGGGACTTAACTAGCATATCGTCAATATATACCTCCATTGATTTACCTATTTTCTCTTCGAGCATTTTGTTCACTAGGCATTGGTAAGTAGCACCAACATTTTTAGTCTAAAAGGCATTACATTATGACAATATGTGCCATGTTTAGTGATGAATGAAGTCTTTTCTTGATCCTCCAGGTTCATGAGAATTTGACTGTACCCGGAGTAGGCGTCGAGAAAACTAAGGATCTCGTGACTGGCCGTGGCATCTATCATGCAATCGATATTCAGCAGAGGAAAAGAGTCTTTGAGACATACTTTTGTTTAAATCTTTATAATCTACGCACATCCTAAGTTTGTTCCCCTTTTTAGGAACTACAACTATGTTTGCTAACCATTCGAGATATCTTACTTCCCGAATGGATCCTATTTTGAGTAGTATGGTTACCTCGTCCTTGATAAATGCATGTTTTACCGACTGGGGCCTTCTCTTTTGTTTTACCGGTCTGAACTTCGGGTCCAGACCCAATCGATGTGTCATTATATCCGGTGAGATCCCTTTCATATCAAAGTGGGACCAAGCAAAACAATCCATACTATCAATAAGAAATTTAATGAGTTTTTTCCTGAGTTCGGGGGTTAACCACGTACCCAGGTATACCTTTCGCTCGGGTAGGTACTCGATCAATATAACCTGTTCCAGCTTTTCGACTGTTGATTTGTTGGGGTCGAAATCTTCGGGAATTATGAAGGATAGAGGGATCTATTAATCGTCGTCCTCTTCTTCCACTCCCTGCTTTTCCGACTGAGTCGAGGATGGTGGCTGTGGTTTCTATTTGGCCTCCTATTTCCCTTTGACCTCCAATCCTTTTGTTGTCAAAAGCGCCGATATCGGTATTACCTCATCGACAGCGAAAATTTCTTTTGCAGCATGTTGCTACCCATATACCATTTTTACTCTATCCGGTGTTGGGAATTTTAGCATTTGGTGGAGAGCCGAAGGGACTGCCCTCATGCTGTAAATCCAGGGCCTTCCGAGCAGGGCATTATACCTCATGTCGCACTCGATTACATAGAACTTGGTTTCTTGTATAGTACCAGCTACGTTCACCGGTAAAATGATTTCACCTTTAGTTGTTTTGCTGGCCATGTTGAAACCATTCAGGACCCCAGCTGCAGGTATGTTTTGATCTTGTATGCCGAGCTGCTCTACAACCCTGGATCGAATTATATTTGCTGAGCTCCCTGGATCAATTAACACACGCTTAACCTGAATTTTATTTATAAGGATAGAAATTACTAGAGCATCATTGTGGGGTTGAGATATTCCTTTTGCTTCCTCATCGTTGAATGATACGGTGACTTCTGGCACATAATCTCGGGTCCATTTTTCCCTTGTAATGGATACTTTGGTGTGTTTGAGAACGAGCCCTTATGTTATATCGACCCCACCGACGATCATATGGATCACATGTTGTAGCTCTTCTTGTTCATTTTTCTTGTTGGAGTCCCTTTCTCTGAAATGGTTTTTTTGCCCGATCGCTTAAGAAATCTCGAAGGTGGCCCTCATTGAATAGACGGGCTACCTCATTCCTCAATTGTCTGCGGTTTTCAAAACTGTGGTCATGTATGCCGTGATACTTGCACATTAGATTGGGGTTTCTCTGGGAAAGATCAGTTTGTATGGGTCTGGGCCATCTAGCATCTTTGATTCTCCTAATTGCTGACACAATACCTGATGCGTCGATATTGAAGTTGTACGCCGACAATCGTGGTGCCTCTGTGGGATCGGCATGCTTATCGAAACCACTTTTGCTCATGAGTCCCCGAGAACTCTGTCCTCGATCACCCCTTCGATCATTTCGGATTGTATGCGTCCAGGGCAACCATTTCTGCGATCTGTGTTGTATGGTTGATATCTGTCTCTATTCGACCAAGGTTCCCTAGCCATATCCCTTTGGTTTCTGCCTACGGGCCTGTTCGGATATACAAAACCGGAAGGGGTTCCCAATTGGTCATCCTCGACTCTGATCTTTGACTGGTACCGATTATGCACATCGGCCTAGGTTACCGCCAAATATTCAATTAGATTCTGCTTCAGTTGATGTGATGCTATCGAACTCCGATCGTTTAACTCCTGAGTAAAGGCTTGAATAGCCCAATCGTCTGTGACAGATGGTAATCCCATGCGTTCCATTTGGAACCGAGACACGAACTCCCTCAGCATTTCATTATGCTTTTGTTTCACTTTGAAAAGGTAAGATTTCCTCGTCGCAACCTTTATTGCCCCGGCATGTGCTTTTACGAAAGAATCTGCAAGTATGGCGAATGAGTCGATGGAATTTGGTGGTAGATTGTGGTACCAGATCATTGCACCCTTCGATAGAGTTTCTCCAAATTTCTTCAGTAGAACAGATTCGATCTCATAATCTTCCAAATCATTTCCTTTGATAGTGCATGTATAGGAGGTAATATGCTCGTTGGGATCGGTGGTCCCATTGTACTCAGGGATTTATGGCATACGAAATTTCTTCGGAATGGGTTTCGGAGGCGCACTTGGGTGGAACGACTTCAGCACAAATTTTTTTGAGTCCATTCCTTTTAAAATCGATGGTGCCCGCAGTATTTTGTCAACCTGGGAGATAAGTTTCAACTTTCTTATCATTTACCTCAATTTTATTTTCTCCTGATTCAATTCGTTTGATGAGCTCCTCGAGCATTTTCATAACGGCGGGGTCAGTCCCCGATTCATTGGCGTTTGACCATTCTGGCACTGGTTAGGTTCGGGGGGGGGAGGGGGGCGACTTCCGGTTCGACCCCACTCGGAGTTCGATGATTATGTTGTAGTTGTGAAATAGCAACTTGTTGAGCCTGTAACATCTCGAATATTACTTGAAGGTTGACTCCTCCATCTCCTCCGCCTTGAGTACCTTGACCACCAAATCGGCCTTATCTGCGTACGCTCCCCTCGGGATTTGCGCCCAAATTTGCATTTAAGGCGATATACGAACTGACGTCAACTAGGTTGGAAATTGGTGCTCCCTCGAGATCAGTTTGAGGCGCCTTGACCCCTGGAGAAGCTGCATTGTCATTTTCCCTGTGAAATCCGAGGCCATTGTCACCATGTGTGGGAGCTGTTTGTGAGTTTGACATGTTTTATCCTAACAACAAAAACACTTACAAGAACAAGTGTAAAATAGTGTGTGTGATCACGCTCAACTATGTCTAATAAAACACTAAACGGGCGTTGCAAATATAATCCGGGGTATTAGGCCTAGAGTCGATCCCACTGGGAATTTACGTATCAATCAAGTCTTTAGAATACACAATTTTTACTCAATCAATTCTCTCAAGACTTTTTAGTATAAATTGGTGATGTTTTACTAATTCTACTGACAATAATAATAACTA
>ML303624.1:0-22068 GCA_005239505.1 Nicotiana paniculata
ATATATATATTATCTTCTTTTATTCAATTAAAAAAAATTAATTAATTAAATAAAATAAAAAAAGAATAAAAATAAAATAAATATAATAAAAAACACACAACTTCCCACTCCCTCACGTTTCTTCCCCCACCATCCCTAACCTCCAAATTCAACCCACTTCCCCACTATTCCTTTCCATTAACACACATGGACAATATCAGATTCTAGGATTTATTTTATAAATAGCAAAAGCTTTAAAGAGGAGGGGGGGAAGTCAAAAAAAAAACAAAAAACAAAAATGAAAGGACTGGCGAGAGGCAACAAAAAAAGAGAACACAAATGAAAAGAAATATTAGAGGAAAAGCAACAAAAAGAAGATTAAAAAGTCAGTAGAAGGCAACAAAGAAAAAACGATAAAAAGACAAGACAAGAAAAGAAGGAGGAGATCCGGGGACAAATTAAAAGCAAAAATGCAGCAACAACTTTATTCTCTGTTCGTTGATCACTAGTTTAGTTCAAGTATTCCGGCGAGCTTCGAGGTCGTCAAAGGTCGTGATCCGAGGTCTTTGTTCAGTTGCGATTTTCCGTCGAGGTTCCGTTGGAAGTACCAAATAGTAGCTCGTTTGAGTGTTGCTGCACGCTCATTTGTATACGTAGCAAATTCAGCAATAAAGGTTCACATTTCTTTATTCTTCTTTACTGTTATTTAGTTCACTTACTCTTTCTCATTACTCCATGTGTTCTATGAATTATAGCATGATAAAGTTAATTCGGTCATATTAATTGTTGATGTTTATGAGTTACGTTGTTCCATTTGTGTTGTAACCTGTAAGTAGCTAAATCTTAATGAGTTCATATTTTTATTTCATTAATATTTTATCGTTTTAGTTTATGAGTCGTTCTCGTTGGAATTGGAAAATGATATGGTAGAGTTAAGTTCATATGTTTCTTGTTAGAGATTTCTTTAGTATTAATGGGTTTGGGATTAACTGTTGATGAAATTGTTTTAATAAAGTGAGTAGGGAATTTGCTTTCTTTCTTCTTTGGACGATAACGAGAATGAATTATTTTAAGTTTAGTTGGTCCTACCTGTAGCTAGTCTAGTTTTCATATCTTTAAATAATAATACTAAAAACAAAATAATAGAAACATTAGCAAGCCTTTAACACAAAATCGGTAAGTTGCAATACTAACTCTAATTTCAAATACCTCTTTTAAATAAGTTTAATAACCCTTTAGTATTGAATCCTACACTCTTCTAATAAACATTCATAATCTTATAGCCTTTACAATAATCTCAAAATAATCCATATATGTTATAATGCTTTAAGAGCGCTGTTAATTAAGTGAATCATCGTAATTCTTTGTACGTTCACATGACAAAATTACAAGTTCTAAAATTAAAACCAAGGTATGCGTTCGTACAACTTTGAAAAAACAGTCTTAATAAATATACAAATATATATCTCGAATTTAAAAGATAAAAAATAATTAAATATTAGCCCATGTGTTCATACCCGAACCTTGAATTAATATGCTCAAATAATAAAAAGATCATATGCGCATACCGCGTCTCGACACCTTTAAATTAAAAAATAATTATATTATAACCATGTGTACATTCCGTACCTTGATTTAACATTTAATTTCAAAGAAGTACCTTGTGTGCGTACCGCACCTAGGCGAACACTAACAAAATATAATAATTAGTAAGGCGGTAATAAATAATCCATAATCAATAAAATACAAGAATATCTGAAACTTGATTTAAGCCTTACATGAGTCAACAAAGCGACCGTGCTAGAACCACGGGAATCGAGGGGTGCCTTACACCTTCCCCTCGGTCAACAGAATTCCTTACTCAGTCTTCTGTTTTCGTAGACCATGAAATAAGAGTCAAACCTTCCTTTTGAAAGGGGATTCAAATAAAAGGTGAATTGGAACACCAAAACTCAATTCCAAGTGGCGACTCCAAATAATAAATAATCCCTTTTCAAAACATCACTTTAATTGGAAAAACTCTTCTAACTCAACCACATAATAGGGTTGTGGGGAAAAAGAGGTGTGACAATAATAATGTAGGTACAATATTGCCCTTGGCATATGCTGTGGTTGATTCTGAAAATGACTCATCGTGGAAGTGGTTCTTCGAGCAATTAAAGCTAGCATATGGTGAAAGACCTTCAATGTGTGTTGTTTCGGATAGGAATGAGAGTATCCTGAAGGCAACATCAACTGTCTATCCGGGAGTGCCACACTACTCTTGCATGTGGCATATTTGGACAAATATAAGGGCAAAGTTCAAGAAGGGTCATCTACAATTACATGAATTGTACTTTGCTACAGCACGGTCATACACTCTAGATGAATTTAATGAAAGGATGTCGAAGATTGAAGAGATAGACCTGCGTGTTAAATCATACCTATATGATATTGGCTATCATAGATGGTCAAGAGTACATGCAACGGTGAATAGAACTTGGACAATAATATCAAATATTGCAGAGTCGTTGAATGCTGTAACAAAAGATGCAAGAGAGCTGCCAATATTTGACCTTTTAGAGTATATGAGGACACTACTAGAACGTTGGACCAACGAGAAGTTATTGAAGGCAAAGGGTACTTTCACATTCCTTGGGTCCAAATTCAACAAAGAATTGGAGAACAACAGAACATTATCTCAGAAGCTTAGGGTAAGATCTGTTTATTTGATGCAGAAAAAAGAAATAATTTAATATGCAGTGTTTCCAGATTGTAGATAAATTGTAGACAAATTATAGATAATTTGTAGGTTGTAGATAAGTTGTAGAATTTTTGTAGATAAGTTGTAGATAATCTATTTGTATGATGAAATAATATTTTTTCTGTTTGTTCTGTAATTGTAGGTGAGGGCTTCAACAGATCATATACATACTGTGTTAGATGGTGTGAAGCGGTACATTGTGTGTCTCGAAAGCAAGAAATGTAGCTGTGGCCAATTCCAACTTGAAGAACTTCCATGTGCGCATGCTTTGGCAGCATTAAGGCACAGGAATGAAACTTATGAAAACTATTGCTCTCCGTATTACACAAAGGACAGCCTACTGCGTACGTATGAAATACCAATAAATCCTCTTCCTGATGAAAGCA
The DNA here is from genome assembly GCA_005239505.1 of Nicotiana paniculata. Taxonomy (NCBI): domain Eukaryota; kingdom Viridiplantae; phylum Streptophyta; class Magnoliopsida; order Solanales; family Solanaceae; genus Nicotiana; species Nicotiana paniculata. The sequence continues at coordinate 3,109 of ML303624.1, forward strand.
AATGGCATGTGCCACAACATATTTCGGATGAAGTAGTAAATCCACCGATGGGAGATAAAAGGCAGCCAGGAAGACCTCAAAAGGAAAGATACAAAACATATGATGAAATAAAGTCAAAGAAGTATAAGGTGTCATGTGGAAACTGTGGAGGTGAAGGGCATAACAAAAGATCTTGCAAGAATGCGCCCAAAAAGAAATAAATATCATGTAGTTAGAATAGTTATTCAAAATAACTACTAGTGTGTTCAAGTTAGCAGATTTTTGTGTGTAATCGTTTAAGTTTTTAAAGATCATATGTAGTTAGTTTCAATTTGATTATGTGCCTTTAACATGTTTTTATGTATTGTGTCAAGCATCTAAATTTGTTTTTGATATAGTGTAGTTAAATTTTAATATTTATTATTTACAATACAACTGTTAAAAAAAATTTAACTGTAATCTACAGTGTTTCCAGATTGTAGATAAAATGTAGACCAAAATGTAGTTAAAAAAATTAACTGTAATGTACAGTGTTTCCAGATTGTAGATAAAATGTAGACCAAATGTAGTTAAATTGTAGTTTTGTAGATAATTTGTAGATAAGTTGTAGATAATCTATTTCTATGACTAGAGTATTTATTTCTTCTGTTTGTTGTGTAATTTAACTTCAAGTGACAGTTATATACATAAAATACCTACAACTTGAAGGTATTTCATAAAAATTATGAACATATACAACTATAAAAATATATACAATAACGACATTGAGTGGTTTCACAATGTAGATATTGTGTAGTTGCTTTGTAGTCAAATTGTATTCTAACATCATAATAACTACGTTTAATATAATGAAGATACAGTGCTGTAAAGATTGAACAAATGATGATAAAACAGGCAATTTATATTCAAGTGAACTACTAAAACTGAATAGAAAATAACAAAACAAAAAGATCTGCTGAAATAAAAACATAAAATATTTGTTCAGAAAGTTATGTATTCTCCTTCAACTACCAACTAACATCAACTAAACTAGGAAAACATGACACTATTTCTTCTTTCTCTGGACTCTAGTCTTCTCATTCAATGCAGGAGCACCCTTCCTCCTTGCTAGCCTGCCTGTAACCTCGCTTTCACTGATTAACCCATCTTCTTGCTTCTTTGTAGCATAGTCCCATAGCAGAGCAAAATCACTACACAATAGTTAAAAAACAAATCATTTTCTACAAAAAAAGGAATTAACAAAAAATACCTACAAATCTGCTTCAAATAGTACAGCCTACCCACACATATAACTACAAAACACTACAAAACATCTACAAATATAAACATTGTCTACAAAAATGCAGGAAAAAAAAGTAACTACAACTCTGCTTCAAATTTTAAAAGCTAACCACAATATAACTACAAATTCACTACAAAAAACTACAATTATAAACTGTAGAACATCACAACTACAAATTATCTTCAAAATTGAGACAATTAATCTACACTTTACTAAAAAACGTAAAACACAGATTTTTACATCCTAAACCAAACTAAAAAACTGGAAACGAAACTAATAAATGTTTATCTTCAGCAAAGATTTTTTCTAAACCAATTTTGTGTGTTTTTTGGACTGTTTCTTCATTTTTTGTTTTGAGGAAGCAGGAGACACCTTGGGTTTCTTTCCTATTGGAATTTTAGGGACCTCTTCAGCAAAATCGTCGTCTACCAAAACCTCTTTCCCTTTTCGTTTGAGTTGTTTGCCTGGTGTAGAACTTCCTCCAGCATCTACATCATATTTTTGTTTTGTTCTCATCTCGGCTCGGATTTGTCTGGGAGATGAACTATGAGTAGTCTCTTCAATTGTATGTGGAGATTACCTACTGCAGATTTTTTAGGACTTTTTTTTGGAGATTTGATGTTCTTCGTGGATTAACTTCAACTTGACTAAAATTGGGAACCAACTTTGTAAAATGATGAGTTCAATTTTTTGTGAATTTAAATGTAGAATTATGAACAACGTAGGTATCTGTAATTCTGTAAAAGAGATAACAGAAGGTAAACGTGGGGGAGTGAGGGGTAAAGGTAAAATGTGGTGGGGTGGGGTGGGGGGAGTTAGGGGTAAAGGTAAAATGTGGGGGGGTGGGAGTGAGGGGTAAGGAGAGAGAATCATGGGAATATACGGTCCTTTAATTATGTAGACATCAAGGATAATAAGGTTTCCAACGTGAAATTCCTAAACAATAAATAACTTGGAATTAATGGCCCTATATTTAAGGACTACTTCACAACCTAGCCCAACATGAGATTATATTTGTCAATGCGGTAGCCCTATTTAGCTTTGGCATCCAAGTTTCGGGCGATTGTAGACGGGTTTTCATTCAAATCAGTTCGACATGAATCGTGCACTACCTTCGCCTCCAACTCCGTCGCCGTTGTCGTCGCAGCCATCGTCGAGCTCAGTGATACAGAACGTGCCGTTGTCAATAGCAGAGGAAACGGAGTCCCCGCCGCAAAAGAAACATAAGATCGATGAAGGAGGTGAGAAGATCGGTACCGAAACTTCCAGTGACGATAGCATGAGTTTCACCGATGAAGGGGAGGTTGATGATGATTCGTCCAGTCCGCTAAAATCGCCGCTAAAATCGCTTATTTATAGTGACTATGATTCAGAGGAAGATTATTGCCCAGCGGGCACAAAGAAGATGGATAAAGCCCTTTGGGAAAGGTACTACAAACAGATCAAGGAGAGCCAGGTAACCTTATTACCGTTTCGTTGTAATTACTCTTTATCATTTAGATTTTCAGTTGATTTAGTAGTCACAATATATATATATATGTTTACTCCATTTATTTCCGATTCAACATGTAACAAAATGCATAAATCAGGCCTCACATCCTTTTCAGTTAATGCGTAAACTGATTTGTTTAATATTGTAGAGTATATGATAGATTATCCTAGGCTTGTGCCTAGGACATTGCCGTCTGAGTTTAGAAATTTATTTTGCTTCGAGGTCGCGAGTTCTCATATTGAGCCAGATAGATGGTCCTGTATAGCAGCTAGTGGCGGAGGCAGGGTCTCCATGAAGGGGGTTCAAATTTTTTTTTTGTAGGTTGTGATAATTGAACCTATGACCTTATCTAGGTTTTGAACCCTTTTGACCACTAAACTTCGCCTTTGAGTTGTGATAAGGGGGTTCAAAACTTAATATATAGAGGTAAAAAAACAGATTTTGCCTTATATATAAAGTGTAATTTTTCAGCGTAGAGGATTCGGATGAACCCATTTCCGACCCCTAAATCCTCCCCTGATAGCAGCATGTAAGTAACATAAGGATATTTGGGATATCTGGCTGTGAAGTTTCAGGCATATTATTTTTTTGTCCTTGTTTTTTTCGTTTTGTAATATAGATGGCTTACCAGAAAATCGAGTTTAGTTGAGTTTGAGCCGCATATTCCTCCTATGTGAATTGAGCATTCTGTATTAAGATGTTAGTCTTCGTCTTCCATGAGAGATCAAGGACTAAAATGCTTCTCTTCATTTCTTATCTTCCATCTTTTTGTCGAATTTCCTTTGGACATGAGTTTAGATAACTTCTAAATACAGAGTCTGTGATGGGACTAAGTTGCACCATGAGTTTGATTTATAGCTTTGAATCCTTATAAAGGGCCATCAAGCTATTCAAAACAAAGAAAATGATAGGCAAAATTTAAAGTTCTTGTTTCTTATTCTTGCTATTCTTTAATAGATAGTATGAATGGTACTGCATAGCAATATTAAAGTATGGGGTAAAGTATGTTTATCATTTTGTTGGAGTGCTAAATGGAAATAACTACAGGAAAACATCCTAGCTAATACTAATTGCTAGTACTTCAATTTTCTTTCGAAATTTGTTATTTTCTTAGGCATTTGAAAATTGTATTTGAGACTTGGAAGTTTGCTTTGATGAATTTTGAAAAAATTAGTCGAAATTATTTACTTATGGAGTATAATACCATCTGAGATTCAAAATAATGTCTAGAATTATCATTTGATTATTGATTTTCTCAGAAAATTAGCGAACAAACGAAAGGGAATAGATTTGGAATAACAGAGGCATCTACTTTGAGAAGTGGATCATGGTCAGTTTATGTTCAACTCTCAACTATTAAGCTCATCATGTTAAGAACTTATAGAGATCGGCTTCAATCTGATGAGCAAGATGTACAGTCACAAGTTCACAAGTTGGGAGTATACTAAATAAAGAGCATGTGGTATTGGTTTATCTTATGTTCTAGAAATATATTCAAGTTTATATTATAACAGAAAATCATCAAAAGGATACAAACCCAACTAAATATGATGTGACAAGGAGGCATATATATTCATCTCCCTCTCATCTCACTATCACAATGTACAAAGAGAAATTACACAGATGAGTATCTAGTAGAAGGAAGAAAAGAAAAATGACACGAGGGATTCAACGAGCGTGGTCACAGGGAAATGCGGAGAGAAGTGAGAAACAGCCGCAGAGGGAGCTGGACTACTTTCTCCGTCGCCTCAATTTGGAGGGGGACAGGAGAAGGCGAGGATAATCTGTTTGGCCTTTAGAAAACCCATCAATGCTACTGCTACTGAAACATTATTACAATAATAGCTAATTTAGTCATTGGCCGTCCACTTGCCATTTCCAGTAAGCTGTAGGCCTGTAATATGCTATATGTAATTATATACCAAATAGTAGCTTGCAAATTCCTGGCTTTATTGAAGTTGCTCCACTTGTATTCTTTGGTAACAGAACTTGAAAAAATGAAACTGATTGTATATTTCTTAAATATTTTCCTAAGAAAAAAGTGCCTAAAGCACTACTTGAAAATTCACCTATGGCTACGCAAGGAAAACCGTTGCCATAGATGTATTGCAACGGTTTAGCGCCCGTTCCACAAGCTGGCGTACCTATAGAGTTTATGGAATAGTTTTTGGAACGGTTCAGATAACCGTTGCTATAGTAGTCTATCGCAACGGTTTTCCCTGTTCCTGTTGGAACGATTATTCTTATCTACTGCAACGGTTAATTTTCGTTACCATAACGTTTAATGCAATGGTAATTAACCGTAACTATATCTATTAAACCGTTACGGCTATTATAGAAATGGCAACGATTTCTTTAAGATATTGCAATGGTTGAACTACCTATTGCAACGGTTTTTAGATTATTTTTGAACTGTTTGCATGTCCTATGGCAACGGTTCTGTTAGCTATTGTAATAGTTTAATTGATCTTTCTTAGTGTTATACAGATGGCATTAATATAGTTTGATGTTTGATCTGGTCAGTTTTGGGTTGCGACAAATTGCAAATGTATAAATAGTGCAGTATATCTGATACAAAATTTCATTTGTTAGAACCCTCTTGATGTCATTGAGTGTTAGGAGGCAAAGACGGATCCAGAATTTAAACTTGATTGGTTCAACCTTTGAAGTTTTTAGCACTGAACTTATTGTACATTTGAAATTATGTGTAGCAAAACTCCTAAACAGCCTTCAGATCCATCCTTTCCCCCTTTTTAGTTAGTTTGTCTGGCAATTGGTGCATGGTCTAGTTTGTCTCTGTAAACTGTTTTTCTTAAACATTGTAGAGTTTATGATACATAATTGTGGGAGAACAGGGCTGCCCATGAATCCTAATCCCACAGATCCTTCAACTGGAAATTTAAAGGGGTAAAATCCTAGGCTCAATAAGTGGGATGCGAGTTTATTTTCTTTTGGGGGATGGGTGTGAGCATTGTTAGACCTTTGTGTTAAGATTAAGAGCGGACCTGACTGAATTGCTTATACATATTTCTTTTCTAAAACAAAAAAAAAGGACTTTAGTAATGGAGTATGTCTTTTGCATATGTTTCATTGCGCTTTAGCTAATTGTAATCCCACCGCGCATGACGAAACTTTGCATAAATTTGGTTAGGATTAATTGGTGCTAGTTAATTGATGAGATGATTTTTTTACATAGTCTTTGCTTGCTGAGTTCAGCACTAGTGATGAACATTTCATAACAATGGCAGAATCATGGGGCAGAACGGACTCTGTGCACGCCCTTTGGCTATTTCTGTCTCTTATTAAGGAAAATAGGGTTAGAGAGTTACTTGCCCAAAAAAGGAATAAGAAAATTGTTTGTAGCTATAACATACCCAAGCAAAACACTATATATTTTTGGATACTTGTGTGAATGTGTGATATAGGTTATGCACTTGTTTTCAAGGTTAAGCTGTTATGTAGCAAATTGGATGCAACATGTGATGTTTATCTCTTATTGGTTTGGTTATACTTTGGTAGGGGTTTGATATCACAGATTATCCTGGAGGGTGCTGGATGACGACCGTCTTCCCCATGCCCAACTACTTGAACGATCCTAAGAATGCTGACAAGTTGAAGGGCTATGCCGGAAAGGCGCTTAAGCATTACAACAATACTAATGTATACTTTAGATGCACTTGCCATGTCTTGCCAGTTTGTCCATTTCCTTTGGTTTTCTTTTACTAACGAAGAAAGTTACCTCTACTGATTTTTTTAGGCCACCAATTATGAGGTCGAGAACGTTTTGAAGGTGAATGGCGGTGGCTGTAGTGACTTTATTTACTATCTTACCTTTTCTGTCAAGAATGGCGAGCATGACGTTTTTCAAGCAAAGGTGGTGGAAGATTTAAAGCATAATTTGGAGTTTCCTATCGTCAGGCCGAAGGTTAAGGATGTTAACGAGTAAAGGCTGCTATCAGAACTGTTAGGGCTTTCGTTGGTGTTTCTTATGATGTTTTTAGCTGTCGATATTTCTACTGATGTTTTTAGCATGTTAATATTTCTATCTGGAGTCTTGGTAGAACCTTGTGCTTTATAAGTTATTAGGCTGCTGTAAGATGCTATTATTTAGTCGCGAGAAATTCAAAAATAGCAAGATTTATAAGTGGTAATTGAAAATAGCCACAATTTTAAGAGTAATCGAAATTTAGTCACTTTTCATGTAAAGATAAATCTGAACGAAAATTCTGTTCAAAATCTGAAAAATATTATAATATACTGTAGTTTCAGTATAATATACCGGTCCAGCATAATATGCTGAAAGTTTATACACAGGTGCTCCAATTTTCAGTATATTATGCTGGAACTTTCTGCGTGTTGGAGTTCCAGCATAATATGTTGGAAATTCATACATAGGTGTACCAATCTCCAATACATTATGCTGGAACGGTTCGTGTTGCAAAAAAATAATAGCCATATTTCAATGACTTTGCAAACCCTGACAATTTTTCAATTACCAGTCCGAAAACTGGCTAGGCCGTGCTATTTTTACAATTTGTTCCCTTTTTTAGGGACTACTTCTACGTTTGCTAGCCATTCCAGATATTTGACTTCCCGGATGGACCTTATTTTAAGGAGTTTCGTTACCTCGTCCTTGATGAAAGCATGCTTGATCTCAGATTGTGGTCTCCTTTTCTACTTGACCGTATGGAATTTTGGGTTAAGGCTTAGTTTGTGAGTGGAAATCTCCGGTGAGATCCCTGTCATGTCGAGATGGGACCAAGCAACACAATCCATGTTACCAACATGAAATTGAATGAGTTTTTTCCCGAGCTCGGGAGTTAACCCCGTGCCCAAGTATACCTTTCGATCGGCCAGATGTTCGATGAGTATGACTTGCTCTAGCTCTTTGACCATTGATTTGGTAGTGTCGGAATCATCGGGGACTATGAAGGATCGAGGAACCCGTAGTCATCGTCTTTGTCAGTCCCCTGCTTGTTCGGTTGGGTCGAGGCCGGCACTGNCAGGTGTACCAATCTCCAATACATTATGCTGGAACGGTTCGTGTTGCAGAAAAATAATAGCCATATTTCAATGACTTTGCAAACCCTGACAATTTTTTAATTACCAGTCCGAAAATTGACTAGGCCGTGCTATTTTTACTATTTAATCTCGATCCGATTAACACCTTTAGGGGCCGTTTGGTTGGAAACAAGTTATCCCGGGATTAATTATCTCGGGATTAGTTATTTCCCCTTCCATAGGATAAAGAAATATTACAATCCCGGGATAACAAATCCGGGGATTAGTTATACTGTAGTTTAATCCCAACCAAATATGGGATAAACTTATTTTAATTTTAATTTCGGGATTATTTATGCCTTATCCCTCGTAGCAAACGAGCCCTTAAGAACCAACTAGTAGTTTATCTAGGTAATTTTTTTTGAGGAATTTACATAGAATACAACCCTTTAAAGACTTATTTGTATTTCCTACATCTGCTTTTACAAAATTACCTTTAGTACAACTTATTTTAAAATCTTACCTTTTTAATTAAATTATGTACAACTTTTCATCTCCTAAAATCTCTCCCTTGAGATTTTGTCTCACTTAAAAGATATCTCTTTCTGATTCTCTCTCACCTAACATATCAATCACTATAAATTATCACCCCGATTTCTCTCTATTTGAACCCCATGCATCATCCAAAAATCATCTAAGGCTTAGGAAATTTTCAGCGGAAATGTGTTTGCTTCCCCCGTTTATTTTTTGATAATGTATTATTTTGTATTACATATACATATATTATGTTATTATATACATTTAATAATATATACATTATATTTTATTTCCCTCAAATTTGCTTCGTCTTCATTTCCCCAGCAGCGGAAACGTGGTTGCTTCTTGTAATGTATTATTTTATATTATATATAATATAATATATTTCTATATTTTTCATTTTACACACACACAACACACACACACACACACACACATATATATATATAGGTGATTCGGGTTTGGTAGTCCAGACTTATGCAGAATGCGTGGGCTATAGCACACGAAATTTGAGAATCGGGCAAAATTTCGTTTTAATACACTAAAATGCAAAAAACTAAGTAATGGTCGATGTAGTGACTATTATTCCTTAGGTCTTTTTTAAAAGGCCGACAAAATTTTAGGTGATCCGGGTTCGGTCGGACGGGCGCTGCAGAAGGTGTGGGTAATAACACATGAAAATCTGAGAATCAGACGGAATTCCTGTGTTATGGCCGTAAGTAACGGTCCTGGCAAGGCGATGACTATTGTTCCTTAATTTTTTTTATGGGCCGAAAAATTTTTAGGCGATCCAGGTCCCGTCGCACGGGCCCATGCAGAAGGCGTGGCTATAACACACAATTTGGGAAATTTGGTAGAATTCTGATTTTATGGCCCGAAACCGCCAAAAAATGATTAACAGTCATGGGTAGGCGGTGTCTATTATTCTTAGAGCATTTATGACGGGCCTATAAAATTTTAGGCGATCTAGGTCTAGTTGCAATGAAAAATTGAGAATTGGGCGAAATTCCATTTTTATTGCCCTAATACGTCAAAAATGAGTAACGATCATGGCGAGACGGTGACATTGTTCCTTATGTCATTTTTCATGGAACAAATTTTTTTTAACCGATCCGGGTCTGGTCTCCCGGGCCCATGCAGAAGGCGTGGGCAATAGCACAAAAAAAATCGGGAATCATGCGGAATTCAAGTTTTTTGGCCCTAAAACACCAAAAAAAATAAGTAATGGTCATGGCAAGACGTTGACTATTATTCCTTAGGTCGTTCTTGATGGACTGAAAATTTTTTAGGCGATCTGGGTTTGGTCGCCCAGACCCATGCAGAAGGCGTGGGCTATTACACACGAAAATTTGGGAATCGTGCAGGATTCTAGTTTTATAACCTTAAAATGCCAAACAAATGAGCGATGGTCATGGCGAGGCAGTGACTATTGTTTCTCAGGTTATTTTTATGTGCCGACAAAGATTAGGCAATCCCGGTCTGGTTGATCGGGATCTTGCAGAAAGCATGGGCTATAGCATACAAAAATATAGGAATCGGGCGGAATTCTAGTTTTATGGCCCTAAAACGCCAAAAAACGAGTAACGGTCATGGCGAGGTACTGTTACCTAGGGAAGTTTTGATGGGCTGTCAAAATTTTAGGCAATCCAGGTCCGGTCGCTCTAGGCTGTGCATAATCTGGTAAATACCGAATTACCGTGCCGAAATCGATTACTTTGGTATTTGGAATTCGATATCTTGGTATTCGGTATGGTATTTGGTTTATGTTTTAAAAAAATTTGGTATGTATGGTATTTGGTATTTTAAAATAAAATACCGAAATAACGGTACCGTACCGAAATATATATTAAATTACACGAAACACATATTATTAATTATAACATACAGATAAAAAATCTAAATTTTTTACTTTTCTTTATTCTTTAAGCTCATCAATTAACTCTAAGCAAGTAACAAGATATTTGTAATGATCAAATTTATACCTTTATGTGCAATTTTCTCTCTCTAGATTGATATTTGCTGGTTTTCGACAAAACTTTTGTTACCAAACGTTTTTTGTTTTGTACTTTTGAGTACTTTAATTAAGAATATTACAGTCTATGACTCTATGAACTAGTTAGTATTCAAACCGAATAAATTGAAGTTGCCGAACATAATAAACCGAAACCGAAAGGAGAAAAGCCGAACCATACCGAATTTAATTAAGTATGTGAATGGTATAGCCTTTTAAAAAATCGAATACCAAAAATACCGAACCTTAATGTCTAAATACCGTACCGTACTGGCCGACGAACATCCCTAGGTCGCTCGGGTCCACGCAGAAGGCGTGTACTATAGTAGACGAAATCTGGAAATTTGGCGAAATTTCAATTTTATAGCCCTTGAACGCCAAAAACGAGTATCAGAGATGGCGAGGCAATGACTATTGTTTGGTAGGGAATGTTTGATGGCCGGCAAAATTTTATGTGATCCGGGTCCGATCGCTTGGGCCCATGCAGAAGGTGTTGGCTATAGCACACGAAAATCTGATAATTGGGCGGAATTCCAGCGTTATGGCCCTAAATCGCCAAAAACATAAGTAACAGTCATGTCGAGGTGGTGAGTATTGTTCCTTAGCTCGTTTTTGATGTGTCGGCAAAATTTTAGACGATTCAGTATGGTCGCTCGGGCCCATATAGAAGACGTAGACTATAGCACACGAAACATCTGGAAATCGTGAGAAATTCCAATTTTATAGACCTAAAACGCCAAAAAATGAGTAGTGTTCATGGCGAGGCAGTGGCAATTGTTCCTTAAGGCATTTCTGATGGGCCGGCAAAATTTTAGGCGATTTGGGTTTGGTCGCCCGGCCCCATGCATAAGGCGTGGTCTATATTACACGACAAATATGGGAATTGGGTAGAATTTTGTCGGCGTTTTTGATGGACTGACAAAATTTTAGGCAATCAGGGTCCAGTCGGGCCCATGCACAAGTAGTAGGCTATAGCACACAAAAAATTGAGAATTAGATGGAATTCTAGTTTTATGGCCCTAAAATGCTAAAAAAGAGTAACGTTCATGACGAGGCAGTGGCAATTGTTGCTTAGGTCTTTCTTGATGCTCACGCAAATATTTTTGGCGATAGGGGTACTGTCGCCTGGGCCCATGTAGAAGGCGTGGGTTATAGGACACAAAAAATCTGAAAATCGGGCAGAATTCCAGTTTTATGGCCCTAAAACGTCGAAAAAGGGTAACAGACATGGAGAGGCGGTGATTATTATTCCTTAGGCCATTTTGATTGGACGACAAAATTTTAGGCGATCCAGGTCCAGTCTCCGCCCATGAAGAAAGCGTAGGCTGAAATCTGAGAACTGGGCAGAATTCTAGTTTTATGGCCCTAAAAGGCTGAAAAACGAGTGTAGACAATAAATTTGCGTCGAGAAAATAAAATCAAGACCGAAAAATATTGCAACAATCTTAGTATTTTATTTCAAATAATATGAGTGTACAATCTCTATGAATCCTCTGATTCTTCTTTTCAATAGTAAATAAATTCAAGGGCCTTTGAGCTTGATCTTGAATCTATATTTTGTTGTCACGAACGATGATCTTGAATTCAACTAGCACGAACTTTGATTGGAACTCGTACTCATTGAACCTTGATTTGTTCTTCGTTCTTGAGCTTGAACTTGAAACTTGTGGAGAAATTTGCGGTGTTTGATCCACGAGCTCTCTCTTGCTTCTTGTTATAACTTCTGGTGTCTTCTCTGGGTTATAAACACCCCTATTTATAGTTGTGGAAGGGAGGAGTTATGATAAGAACAAACTCTTTCCGACAAATCAAATTGAAGTGTGATATGACCGTATTTGATTGGCCAGAACATGTTATTTGCACACGTGGCCCGATTTCATTGGCCTTTTAATGTGACTTGGCATGCTTTGTCATTTTGACACGTGGCACGATCCTATTGGCTCTTCCTCTTGACTTGGCGTGCCACGTCATTTGACACGTGGGCATCCATTTGCGTCTCTAGGAAGATGAAATCTAGGGCCTAATGAATTGGGCTCATCAATTTAGCCCAATTAAGTGGACTAGCCCAATGGATTAAGATTTATTTATTTAATCCATGTATATTGGGCTTATATAATTAATCTAATTATATTAGCCCATAATATTTATTTGGACCAAAATATATTTAAATGAGATCAAATCCAAATTTCTTATGGATTTAAATTCAATAAAATTTTAATTGCCTACAAATGCCCATACTTCAAGACTTGTTGAAGTGTAGACTTGTCAAAATTGAAAACGAGTAATGAAGTACTGGTGGACTATCAAATTTGGCTTAGGCCAGTTTAGAGCATAATGGATTGTCCATGCAATTTTGTTACGTTTACACCCGATCAATTACTTGAACAATGAAATGACCGTTTCCATTGAATAGGAATAAGACAAAAGCATTGAGATGTGTGATTTCAATGTGAAATCTTAATTGACGCCTGATATTTACATTCTCTATTGGAAAAGGAATCCTTTTCTTATTGTCATAATTAGAAATTAGGTAGGCAATTCCTACAATAATTCCACTTTCTCTTGGATTCAATGTTGCCGCCGCAATTAAATGAATCCCATACGGAAAACACTTTGTAGCACAAACTGATCGCACATCGGCACTTCACTTCAACAATCAGATTTTGACATTTATAAATATAGTATACTCTTTAATCTATTCGCATCACTTTCAGCGTTTGCAAATCACTTTGAGTCCACTTTTGACGACTTGGAAGCATTAACGCGAAGGTAATTCTTCTTCTTTTTTTTTTTTTTTTTTTACTTTTCTTCCTTCGTTATTTTTTTTGTAGGTCAAACGAGAAGGATATGTTCTTGTTTAATAAGATGATCCGCGCATGATGAAGACAATCTTAGGGTGTGAGGGGATGAGTATTTATCCTTGCCTGAATATCAGAGAGATTACTCTCATGGCCCGACTATCGGAGATATTACTCTCTAAATGACCCGACTATCAGAGAGATTACTCTCAATGTGGATCGACTACCAGAGAGATTACTCTCAAAATGACCCGATTATCGGAGAGATTACTCCCAATGTGGCTCGACTATCAGAGATATTACTCTCAAAATGACCCGACTATCAGAGAGATTGCTCTCAATGTGGCTCGACTACCGGAGAGATTACTCTCAAAATGAACCGACTATCGGAGATATTACTCTCAAAATGACCCGACTATCGGAGATATTATTCTCAATGTGGCTCGACTACTGGAGTACTCTCAAAATGACCCGAATATCAGAGAAATTACTCTCAATGTGCCCCCGATTATCGGAGAGATTACTCTCAATGCGGCCCGACTACCGGAGAGATTTCTATCAAAATGACCCGACTATCGGAGAGACCAACTTAGGTGCAAAGGGACTCATATGTCCACCTTAAGATTGGAAAGTTATAATTCCTTTTAAGGACAAACCCACGGAGAGGCCAACTTAAGGTGCAAAGGGACTCATATGTCCACCTTAAGATTGGAGAATTATAAAGCTTCAACTCGAAGACGATATCGACTTGAACACTTGAAAAACTTTGAAGGGCGGACTTTGCAGACTTCAACTCGAATATTTGGAGGGCTTAAACAATTCAACTTTAAGATCAGCGAATTTGAAGACTGAAACTTGAAGACCGACAGACTTGAAGACTTCAACTTGGAGACTTGGAGGGCTTAAATATTTTAGCTTCTCTTTTTCTTTACAATGTCTGACTTTTATCTTAGTCACATAATTTTCAGCTTTACGCGCTTGTAACGAAAGATTAATACCTTGTCGTGGGAGAGTCCAAATAATGTACAGTTTGATTTATTAAAAATTAGAATTTAATATATAAAACATATCCAAAACTTACAATCAAACACCTTCAGAATCGACCCAGATAATGTTTTGAAACCATCTTTAGATTCCACCACGTAGAAAATTTTAGATATGCGCAGTCTCATAAAAAAATATCATATCTTGGCGTAGAAAAGTTGAAATTATGAACCGTTTAATTTCATGGAAACTAGACTTCAAAATCTAAGACATATCCAAAATTCGGAATCAAACACTTCGAGAATCATCCCAGATATTATTTTGAAGCTAACTTTAAATTCCGACACGTTGATAGTTTCAGATTTGCGCAGTTTCACCAAAAAAATAATATCTTGGTGTAGAAACGTCAAAATTATAAACCGTTTAATTTCATGGAAACTAGACTTCAAGATCTAAGACATATCTAAAATTTGGAATCAAACACTTTGAGAATCGTCCCAGATATTATTTTAAATCTAACTTTAAATTCCGACATGTTGATAGTTTCAGATTTGCACGACTTCACCAAAACTTTTGTATCTTGATGTTGGAATGTCGAAATCATGAACGTTTGATCCATTGGAAACTTAACTTCCAAATATATATCATATCCAAAATGCAAATTCTAATGCCTTAAGGATAGTTTCATATAATATTTTGAAGTCAACTTTGGTTCCTGATATACCGACAGTTCCAAATTAGTGCGACTTCACCAAAATATTTGTATCTTGGTGTGGAAGCCTTGAGATTGTAAGACATTTTTAATTGTCAAGAATTGAAATTCAAGAGCTTCATTCTCACCAAATATCTTGGGTCCAAGTCTTCTTGAATTTGAAATGTCATGAAGGCATACCAAAATAACTTGAAGGTTTGGCGAACGCGAAGGCATAACGGATCCCCGAACTTCAATTCAAATGCTTGGCAACCTCCAAAAAGATATTAATCATTTCATTGAAGACACCAATTTACCATAGCGGCTTGCCCCCTTTAAATCAAATGGGATCCAAAGTTTAACAGAAGAGTGGTATCCCATCTCTATTTTCAAATACTGATTGAATGAATTACATCCCATCGTACTTCATTCGGATAACGGTTGGGGGATTATGTATCTTTTGAACTTATGCGACTGAACTCAGAATGAAACTCTAAGCTACCTACGTACCTCGGTGAAGAGGATCAAGTCATACCGTAGTTCAGAATGGATAGAATTTTTTTTAATTTTTTTTTATATCCTAACTTTTGCCTAGGCCATCTCTTTAGAGGGTTTCAACCTAGCAGACCTTTATTTTTATTTTTTTGTGGGCCGTACATAGGTTAGACTCATGCAGGCCAGGAGTATATGAACATGCAGTTGAGGCTCATGCGTCAAGGAGCGTTGCAACTTCACAGATAATACTTCTTCAAAAACTTTCCATTGATAGGGCCGATTCTCATGCCATCTACATCAACTAGCTTGTAAGCCCCACTTGAATAAGATTCTTGCACGACATATGGCCCATTCCATTTTGAAGTGAACTTCCCTACAGGTTTGTGAGAAATAATAATGGGTCTTCTTATAGCAAGGACTTGATCTCCTACTTGAAAGGATCTTGGGCGAACTTTTTTATTGAAGGCGTGAGACAATCGAGCTTGATAACATTCAAGACTCTGTTGAGCTTCCAACCTCTTCTCATCATGAGCCTCCAACTCTGCTAATCGAAGTCGAGCGTTTTCTTCATCAGTGATCCCTTCTTGAATAGCCAGTCATAATGAAAGGTATTTGACGCTCAAGTGGCAAGACGACTTCGACTCCATAAACGAGTGAATAAGGAGTCGCTTGTGTTGGCATGCGGTGAGTCATCCTATATGCCCATAGAGCTTCTTCCATACGGTCATTCCAATCTCGTTTGGATTTGGAGACGACTTTCTTTAGCAAGTTGCATAGAGTTTTGTTGAATGCTTCAGCTAGACCATTGGCTGCAGCGTTGTACATCGAAGAGTTACGTTGCTTGAACCCAAAGAGATCACAAACCTTGTTCATCAACCTATTATCAAATAGCTTTCCGTTATCCATTATTATGTAAAAAGGAACGCCAAAGTGATAATTATGTTTACTCGGATGAAACTTGCAACATTTTCCTTCTTTACCTCTTTAAGAGCAACAACTTCAGCCCATTTTTAGAAGTAGTCAGTTGCAGCCAAGATGTATAGGTGCCCACCAGAGGACTTTGGCAGTGGTCCCACAACATCCAATCCCCAAGCGTCAAACGGACATGATGCTACAGTCGGGTGCAACACTTAAGGAGGTTGGTGAATAAAATTCGTATGGAATTGACAAGCCTTGCATATTCGAGCGTAGTCCACGCAATCTTTTACCATCGTCGGCCAATAATGTCCCATCCTTTTTATATGGAAGTGGAGCTTTGGTCCTGACTGGTGTGACCCACATACCCAGAATGTGCCTCTTGCAAAGCTTGGAGTGCTTTTTCTTCCCCTAAGCATCGCAAGAGTACTCCCTCAAACGACCTTCTATATAGAGTATCTTTGTAGTAAAGGAAGCGAGGTGCACGACAACGGATTTTAGTCTTTCTCCTCGAATTTTCTAGAAGTATTCCATAGCATAAGTAGTCAATAATGGGTTGTCTCCATTCTTCTTTCTCAACTTCAGAAACAACGACAAGATGCTTGAGTTCATTTTCTTCATGTTCAGCCTCATTTGGCGGCGGTACTATCCATTTTTGGCAGACAGTAACTTGCGCTTGATCAGGCAGGGTTAGTGATGAAGCTAGGGAAGCTAAAGAATCAACCTTCTTATTTTCTTTCCTTGGCACATGCTGAATAGTCACATCACCAAGCCACCCCATTAACTTTTTAGCGTAATCATGATATGGGCGTAGTTCAGGCTTCTTGACCTCGTAACTACCTAAAAGCTGATTGACTACTAACTGGGAGTCACTAAAGACTTGCAACTACAATTGCTTCATATCAACGGCCATTTCAAGCCCGAGTATTAATGTTTGATACTCAGCAACATTGTTGGAACAGAGTTGTGTAAAGGTGAAGGAGTAGGTCAAGACTTCACCTTGGGAAGTGACAACTAATACGCCAGCACCAGCTCCCCCACGGTGCGCAACACCATCAAAGTACATTTTCCATGGAGGTTGAACTTCAATGACCATTGCGTCCTCATCAGGTAGTTTGTCAGTTAGTTCCCAGTCATTATGTATCGGATGATCTGCCAAGAAGTCTGCCAATGCTTGTCCTTTTACAGCCTTTTCAGGGATGTACAAGATCTCTAATTATTGAAATTGGAGGTACTATTTCGCTAGTCGGTCACTAAGAACAGGTTTTGACATCACGAACTTGATGGGATTTGCTTTGGAAATAAGACGGACAACATGAGCTTGGAAGTAGTGCCTCAACTTTTGAATTGAGAAGACTAGCGCCAAACACAACTTTTCAATTGGCGAATAATTCAACTCGTTTGGTGTCATCATCCTACTCAAGTAGTAAAGAGACTTTTCTTTCCCCTTACTATTTTCTTGGGCCAACAGTGCTCCAACAGACCTTTCTTGCGCCGCAATGTATAGTATCAATGGCTTTCCAGGTATAGGAGCTGCTAAAACTGGAGGCCTCATAAAGCAGGTTTTGATACTTTCAAAGGCATTGCTACAAGCTTGGTTCCACTTGAAAGGAATGCCTTTCTTCATGAGGCGACTAAATGGTTGGCACCTTCCAGCTAGGTTCGACATGAATCTTCTAAGGTATGCTAGCTTTCCTTGAAGACTTTTCAATTCATGAATATCCCGAGGCTCAGGAATTTTCAAAATGGCATCCACTTTGGCTTGATCAATTTCGATCCCTCGATGTCGGACAATGAAACCAAGGAACTTTCTGGAAGTCACTCCAAAGGCACATTTCAATGGATTCATCCTAAGAAGGTACCTCTGGAGCAACTCAAATACCATTCCCAAGTCTTTCAAGTGGTTGCCCTTGTTGATACCCAATTTTTCCTCAGACTATTTTAAAATTTGCATATGTGCCTTCCAAATCACTTTTTATAATAACTGGTATTTTTCCATAATTTTCCATATTTTATTAATTTCTTTTCCAATTTATTCAGTAATTTAAATTCAATAATTATATTATAAATAATTTCAAAATATTTCCTAGCTCAATATATCATTTTAATCATATTAGGATTTAATTATTTCACAATTAGCCAATTTGGTATTATTTAGCTATAATTACAATAATTTTTGCAGTTATAGCCTAAATGTACGTTTTATACCATTTTTATTCAATAATTAGTCATTTTATATTTTTATATTAGTTAATTACTTTAATTTCACTCTATTAAGCATCAATTTCATTTTTTATAATCATTCGCCATTTTTATAAATTATTTATCTATTTTATGGGGTATTTAACAATTAGCCACTTTTATTTTTTAATTCTAATCTAATTAATCCGGACCCCTAACCCAATTAATTAGCCCAGTTACCCAACCCAAGCCTAAAATCCTACCCGGCCCAACCACCCATTCAATCTGAACCGTTGATTAAATCAACGGTCTAGATCCCCCTTACCTAAAATAAACCCTAAAGACTACCCTTCCCCCCTTCTCGTTTCCCCGTCTCACTTCTCACTCGTATCTCTCTGAATCCTCTCACTTTTCTCTAGACCCTTCGTCTACTGAGCCCTTATCATCCTTCTCCAGCCACCCGCTCTCCAGAAACCATGGAGGTTCTACCTCTCATCGACCTTATGGCTCCGTCCTTCACACCTGTGTCATCGGTGGAGGTTCTCAAGTGACCCAGAGGCGGTTCACTCCCATCTCCGGTCTCATGCCATCTTT
>MDKI01271577.1:0-48106 GCA_005239505.1 Nicotiana paniculata
TGAAAATACAAACTGCAGGAAAATAATATAAATATTGCAGTCCTAAAGCAACTAATTAACAGTATCGTATAATTAAATCCATCTTTACGTAACGATGAAAAGTGCCACATTATGAAACGACGGATTTGGTATGATGACATCGTTTCCTTGGTTTTTTCTCTCATATTGTCCTTCCTTATTATTAAATAATCATATTTTATCATTCACTCTACTTTTTTATATAATAATTCTACTCCGCATCCTATTTTTTCTTAGTAATATTGTAAGTTTATTCTTCATATTGTTAGTGTGCGACATCATGTAAGATACAATCTATCTAAACGTTGTGTTCATAAAATAATACAATATAATGAAATACAATACAATACAATACGATACATTATGAAACGACATGTAACAACAAACCAAACAAGCTTAGCGGAGAGAAAAACTGCTGAGTTATTTATTTGTTTTTCAAAATCAGAACCGAAATGCTGCATGTGGGAAACACAAGGAAGAAATACTTTGTCAGCTTCGTGAACTATCGAAGTTGGAACCAAATTCTAGTGATGATCAAGATGATATTGTAGCATTTCAGTTCATGGAACCTGCCCAAAATCGTCAATTGGGATTTAAAGGTTCAGGATTTATGCAGAATTCAGAGCACGCTCTCGTTCCTTCATCTGAGGTAAACCTCTTTTACCCAACCACAATTTGTTTTTCTTTCTCTAGTTAAGGCCATTTCATTTTCTGATAGTCCTGTTACTTGGCATGGTTCAACTTTACTGGAAGGGGTTTGAGGAAAGTTCATTTCTGATACCAAAAGTTGTATCTGCAACTTGGCTGTTAAGTTTCTTACTTTGTTTGTAATGTGATCTCAACATTGCTCGGAGGGAAATGAGAAGTATTTTTTTACTTTTTACCAAAAGTACTGAAGAGCATTCCTATATTTTTCCTTATTTTTAATATTTTAGTTGATAGGTGCATTTCTTCTTGTGTTATGGCTCAGTAACTAGCCGTTATGTGGTGGCAAGTTTTTGCTACCATTAGATTATCCATTGTATCAGGTCTGTTTAAGCTTAGATGGAGTTGATTCTTGTCTTGCGTTATGTGAAGTGTGTGTTCCAAGCACTTCCCCTCTTGAGCAATTTTGAGATTTAGTATGTTTCCCTACCTATTTCAAGGCAATGAAAAGCACATTGCATTGAACTTTAGTTGTTAAGTAACATCTCGCCACCCAAGGGCTAGTTAAATTTCTAGTTGCAAGCTTTTAATTAATTCTCCACCTAATTTCCCAAAAGTGTTATGCTTATTTTTCATGTATAGATTTTTTGTATATCTGGAGTGGGGCGCGTTCAAGTACTATGTTGCTTTAGAATCACTGAAGTTGGATCTGTCCTATAAACAGTAAAGATTATCATCACTGTATTAGCTTTGTGGACACAATTAGCTGCACTCGTCTTTGACATAGTTTTCTATCCTCGTAAAATGATCTCAAAAGTTATAAAGAGGAATTGCTATGGATGCTGTGGTGAACATCACGTAATCTTGGTCCTTGCCTGCAGGGAAATGCCTTTAACTGGTGCAGTGATACTGGCGAGTTCATAGATCAAGGCTTTTCTTCTTCTTTAGCAGATTCCTTCATTGAGACAAAGTGTTTACTTCCCGACAGAGATTCAGATGTTTGTGATGCATCTGGTGGAGCAAATGAAGAACAATATCATAATCCTCCCATTGCTGAAACATTCCAAATGGTACCTAAAGTTGCTCATCGTGAGTTAAACAGCCAAGAAAGAGAAACTGCTGTCTCACGGTACAAGGAGAAAAAGAAAACAAGGAGGTATAGACACTCGCTTTTTCATTCTGTGTTTAGTCCTTTCAAATTTCAAGTCTGAGGTGTATCAGTGTATAGGCCTAGGCCTCCTGTGATATTCAAGTCTAAATTTTCTAAATTGCTTATTGCTATCTTTTAAATGTTTTGAATCTTAGGTGTTAGCTTACTGGGTAAGGGTTATCTGCACCTGATATGTTCTGTTTAATAGGCAAGACACTCTTATATACCTGAAATTTATAATTTGTTTGTGGTTGTTTGTTCTTGATGTAACATTGTCGGCACCTCTCATCGAATGGCTGTAGTTCCTTTCCATATTGCGGTACTATAGCTTCATCGGAGCCATTCACAACATTATAGGATGGACGATTTGGTGGCACATAATGTTATATATCTGGTTAACTCTTCAGATAATCTTAATTACCAACTTATCCTCAGAGAACAAGTAATGAAGAAGAAAAGTAGCAATCTGCAAAGGAGCAGAAAGTTATCGAAAAAGGCTACTAAGCTTGTTTAGCACTTTGAAATTAATTGTGAATATATGTTTATAAATCCTTTGCTCAACAAGTTCCTGATGATGTTTATAAATCCAATATCCAAATCACATAGCCCATTTAGCTGTCTTCTTATGCCTTCTTCATATCAACTGTTAGAGCACATCCAAGCACGCTTTCTGTATGACAATTTACCTACAATCCTGTTGTTCAAAAAGTCAAAATCGGACCAGTTATTGTTCATTCTGTCTGGATTTTGTTTTCTTATTAGCTATCATGTTTCTTGACCGAGATGTTTTCATCAGATATGAGAAGCACATTAGATACGTGTCAAGGAAGGTTCGGGCAGAAAGTAGGACACGAATCAAGGGGCGTTTTGCCAAGATGGACATGCATCAGTAATGTCAAAGGTTCTTTTTCCAAATAAGGTTGCGGAAGCAAACAATCCAGGATATTCTGGTGGATCATTGGTATGCCGTAATGAAGGTTTTGTTAGCTTGTGTCATGTGCATTGTTCAAATCTTTTATCAGCTCTCCGCTTCTACAGCGGCAATAGGGAATCCTTTCTTTCAGCATGTACCTGTAGTAATTTGTAAAGATAAAAGTTGATAAATCGTGTTGCTCTGATACCTGTTGTATAGATGTTTTATCTATAGCTTTCTGTGGTATGTAGGCTTTTACTGTTCAGCTCATACCTCATTGACATATCTAATCAAATTAGTGCACTTCTGCATTCTGTGTTTTTAACAGCTGGTTCACATCTTTTTTGGAAATTCTTTTGTTAGTTCCATTTAAACAATTAGACTGGATTGTACTGACCTTTTTTTCGCATGTGTGAGCGTGATGAGTAGAAACACGTGATTGTTTTCTTCCCGTTCTAGTCATTTACTCATTGATATGATGGAAGGGGCGGAGCTAGTTGGGTGGAAGGGGTTTCAGTCGAACCCCCTTCGCTCGAAAAAGTTACAGTGTATATAAGGTCAATTTCGTTTTCATGTACATTTATTAAACGTTGAATCCTCTCAGCTACTTTACGTATTTATTTTTTGAATTTCCTTGGTGAAATTCTGCTTCCGTCACTATTCTTGAGGCAGGTTGATAAAAAGTTCTGCTGGTTTATGTGCTTCTTTGCACCAATTTCAACCTCTTCACTACCTCCTCCGCCACTTATCTTTTTTTCTTTTTGTTAAGTAAATGGATTTTGAGCTTTAACTCGACCCTAAAAACTAGTTAACATAGCACGAGTCCTACGTATGGAAACACAATAACTTCATATTATGTTAAGAAAATGGATGTTATAGGATATATAATGAGACGAGAGACAACCATATATATGATGTGGCTCTCATATTAATGTGGGACAGTTTAATATTTATGTTCTTGCTCTGCAACCATGCCATGTTGGGCGTATCATTTCCGGATGCATATCTTAATGGGCTTGAAGATTTCTTGCTCCCAATTAATTTTGACTTATTAATAAGTATTTTTGGTTATTGCTATTCAATAATAGCAGGAAGTCTATCTTCAGATCCATCCATCTCTCCAGGATATGAACAAGATATGATGTTAGGTGAACTGATAATGCTAGAAAGAATTTCAAGCTATTTTAATAAAAGATACGAGTGCTGAGTACATGATATATTAATCAACTTATATTATTCAGAAGGACGAGAATTGCTTCAACACCATGACTAACTTATAAAGACAGGGTTTAAGTTATATATGCTAATAGTGTAGAAAAAAAAAAAATTGTGTCAAATAATTTTAGTTATTTGTAGTGCTCTTGATTAAGAAGAGGAATCTTGAAGCAACGGCAAAATTATTTTCGTGTGATTTAGGTCAAGGGTTCGAGCTGTAGAAACAACCAATAATATTTGCATCAGATTATGTTGTCTACACTGCACCCCTTGGCATGTGGCCCTTTCCTGGACCTTGCGTAAACGCGGGATATTGCTGTAGTGCTCTTGATTAAGAATATCGAAAGTATTGTTTAAGGGGGTGACCAAATACTTTAAAAGACTAATGTGAACCGGAGATAAAACATGTAGTAGTATATATTTGGAATTAAAGTCCGTGATCAAAAGCCGTGGGTTTGTCGACGTTGCTGATAGTATTTGCAAAATTCTGTTTGGCAATAGCTCCATTAATTAATGGCAGGTGTATTAGTGTAGTTCATTAGATCAGCTAGTAAGCTTTTTCAAATTTCAACGTACTGGCTATATAGCCTACAAATATTGGTGATAAATAACCACGTACATAAATAGATCGACAACGAGTACAAGCTGCTGCTGCTCGGGCCATCATATAGCTCTTTTGGATTTATAAATGCAACACCTTTTTATCTTTCGGCATAAACACTTGACTGTTTCAATAATTTAGAGAAGCTGTTCTGTGAAGATTCAAAGGGAGGAGCAACACAAGGCAAAGAAAGAAGAATGAACCGAGCATAGACATAACAAGAGCAGCTCCCCCTTGGATGCAATATCTCTTGAAAGCGTAACAAACCTTATGCCAATGCGTATGAGAGTTGCCATTCAGAGCAATGACTCCAATTGCAGCTGAAGCCCCGTTGGCCGAGAAGAGCAGCGCCACCATTGTGAGGTCTACAGCAACAACAAGCATAGAAGAGCATGTCCAATTTCTTCTACTTCCACCCATATTTAGAGCTGGAAACGCCATAGATGTTGCTGCATATGCACATGCTATTGCATTCACTACCACAAAGTACCTGTCGTTAATCCATACAAAACGTTTAACTTCTACACACTGACAGTGCAAATAATTTTTACGGGGAGTTAAACTTTTCTACAAGTCCCGAACTAAGAGAAGCTAAAGCTGTAAGGAAGAACCCTTGCGCAACAAATAGGAAAAGTACTCCAAAAACATTATTTTTGACGTACTGTGGCTATAAAAGTTACAACATAGACATCAGAACGAAGGTTATTACATGGAAAATTGCATAAGTAATGTCCCCTTGCTTAATTGACTTCCTCCAAGCAAAGAATTAACAATACTGATTCAATTGTCCTCTCTATACTCAGATAAGTGTTAACCTGATCAAAATCACTCATCGCTTTCTACAAGTAACAAAATAATTATCTACTAGTCATATTTCATTCAGATAATACCGTCTCCACAAATTTTAGAAGCTGAATATATATGCTCAAAAGAAGCCTAAAGATATTGTAAACTATGTCAAATAAAGATAACTATCGGTAATTGTCCGCAATAAGAAAATTACGTGCTAGGTTTAAAGTATAATAAGGATAGTACAAAAATTAATTATGTTGTGAGTATACATAATTAATGAGTTGAACTCATATTACAGAAGATCACTTTGTATAGTATAATGTTAGAATATGCTTACACAGTGGAAGACATATAATTCCATTTGGCAGTTAGAGTAAGGTGCAAGGGAGGTAAGCCATCTACGAGAGTTATAGGAACATCCTGAGTATCTTTGTTGGTGCCAGCCACAATAGCCGCTACTAGTGTGAAAATTAGCCCCATCATTCTTAGAACCATTTCATAGTTTCTACCTCTATCACATCTGCTTTTTTCCTCACAACCAGTATCATTTAACTCCAATGTCTTCATTTTCTTGATCTCCTCGCTGCACCCATCAAGTCCGTCTCTATTTGTATCCATCATATATAATGTTGTAAACTTGTAATTATGTTCTGTATTCTATAATAAAGACTGAGGAACAGCGTTGAGTATATATAGGATGAAAGTACATAACAAATACATCATGGAGCAGCGACAGAGTGGTTACGTGCAGATACTGTCAGTGAATAGGAGTAAATAGATCGAGAGGGTAAATGAGGTAGTTGTCTACTTACCTGTGGCGTCGGTTGGTGGGTAGTGTTGCATTCAATTCAATCAACCAAGTTTTATTCTCAAACTATAGTTGATTGCAGTGTGGATGAGAACGAGAAGAGAGAGCAAGTGGTGCATTATTATCAATAATCTTCAGTCTCTTTAAATTTTAAATAAGCTCATGATATGGCTGCTGAAAGTGTCTTTGTATGTTCTACATGATATACGTACGCTATTAGAATTTCTTTATCTTCTGAAATTTTCACTTCTTATTTTTGCGGAACGTAACCTGAATTTCATTTGGTTTTGTAAAATTCCAAAGGATTTGTGTCACGAATCTGGAAAGCAAATTCCTTAAGGACAGCTATGCTAATATAGTGCATGCTTAATTAGATAAGAGCACGGCCTAATGCATTTTCATTATATACTAGGAAAATTCCTTATAATTTGGGTAATTTGACACGAGTGAACAACTATAAATTCTCTTTCTTTATCTTCAGATTTTGGAACAGCTATATTTATAGATGGAGTGGGGCTTTTGCATTCAATGAAACATCAATTATTAGGATATACACAATTTTAACTAGGAAAATAATGCACGTTATCTTGTGTTGGTTGTTCAATGCATTAAATTCTCCATAGACGACCAGCTAGCTCAAGTTGCAAAGAATTGAACTGTATTATCGAGATATTAATGGATGCATGCCTTGTTGTACAAACAGGAAAACTTCATCTAGACGCCTTTGAATTCTTGTCTTCTTTTGCAACATCTGGGCTGGTTGCCTTTCTAGTTTCGTTATGTACGTAAATATCAACAACAATAAAAGAGTTTTGTTACCATTCTCATATTTACACCAAATCAATTAATACAAAAAATACGTTGTATATATAAACTTAATCAACTAACTAATCGTGGTTAAGTCACTCTCATCACTATAACTGGTAATATTTATTTTGTTTAAGTAAACATCAGATGCGGATGAGTATATCCTTTAAATTGCCATGTCCCCAGAAACATTTTCATGCAATTAGGGATTTGGCTTTTTGGATGGTACTTTTAAGTCTGCACCTTATGTGAACTTCAGCTACCATTTCTAGAAAGTAGTCAGTAATTATCGTGTCAATCATGCTTGTATTGGTGATAAACAGATGTTACACGTGGAACCTTATTTAGCTGGTAAAGCGTGATAGATGGAATAATAGTGGAGTGACAACTGACATATTTCATTAATGAAATATATGAAGCACAGAAGATGCGGAGTAAACACCTACGAGATAGTCTAAGTAACTGCTGAAGAGGCACGAGCGGAACGAATCAAGACTGGAAAAAAGGAAGATTCATGAACCCGCAATTAATTAGGAAAGAGAATCAGAATCGTTACAAAATTCTTATAGTCAGTTACGATTACTAATCATGACGGGCAATTAATACCACTACTGCCCATAATGAATTCGCCATAAATAGGAAGAAACGTTATATTTGAGTATTCCTATATAAGGGTGCAGAATCTCACTTGTAAGGACAAGTTCCAAGTACTATCAAAACATACTGACTTTCTCTTGCTTATTTTGTGAAATCTATTATTCTCTCTTTTCAGCTAATTCATAGTACCATTTTTATTTCCTTTCAAGAGAATTATTGAGGAAGTAAGGAATTATTTGGTTATCAGTAACACGATTTCTTCTAAAATTAAGCTTTGACTAAGAATCTTATTTTTTGATTAAACAAATTGATTCCGTTACCAGGAATTTAATAATCTTTTTACTTTCCAAATCTTTCTTTCTCACAACCAAATTATGTCAACTGTTAACGACATTAACCATCAGGAGGGAGGAACTCCACCAATCCCTTCGCCACAAGAACCTCCTTGATAGTCTCGAGAGGGAACACCTGAAAGATCAACAACATACACGAATGAACATTATGGGGACGAGCAGACTGTTGAACAAGATGCTTTAAAATAATTGATCGCATAACATGTAAACAATGCTCTCCAAGTTTTTGTTAGAGGATTGCCAACTGCACTGCTAACTCCTCCTCCAAACAATACTGTAACCATAGAAAATTCACGCTCGGGACTTGCCAATTCAGGAAGCGGGGAAACTCCAAATGAATCCCGTGATGGAAGGTCAGGTACACCAAATAACTCTGATTTACAAAACTTGGTACTAACTTTGCAGAAATAGATGAAAGAGCAAAATGATCGGATAAAACATATACCTGGCGTACTACCTGTGATTAAAAGAGCGGATATTGATAAATATTCACAGCAAGCTTCGAAGCCAAGCGCGGCCCCTCTGACAATTTCTAAGTAGTTCAAAATGCCTAATATCCCAAAATATTATGGAACAAGTGACCCACGAGATCATGTAACTACGTTTACAACGGGCGTAAAGGGAAATGATTTAACCAAGCAGGAAATTGAATCAGTTTTGGTCAAAAAATTCGGGGAAACACTCATGAAAGGGGCATTAATATGATATTCTCTTTTACCTGAAAACTCTATTGATTCTTTTTCTAAGCTTGCTGATTTATTCATAAAAGCACATTCGGGGGCTTAGAAGGTTGAGAAAAGGATGGAAGACATCTTTAAGGTAAAACAAGGGGATACTGAGTTACTCAAGGAATTTGTGGATAGAATTTAACGTGAAAGGATGATGCTACCACGAGTACCTAATAATTGGACAGCCATGGCGTTTGCGAGCAATTTAAATGAAAAGAGCTTAGAAGCTACGAGAAGATTTAAGGAAAGCTTACGAGAATTTCCTGCTACAACATGGAATGATGTGTACAACAGGTACAAACGAAGCTGCAGATAGAAGAAGACACGGTTACACAATCAAGGGTTGATGAAAGAACAAGTTCGAGATGGTCAGAATATGAAAAAAGGTCCGGTAAAAATAGGTACAAACCTTACATGGGACCTGCGGGACGGGATTCGCGGTATAAATAAGAAAACATACGGTTTGAACCTAGATCAAGGCACAGAGATGGGGGTTCATCATCCAAGTTCAAAAAAGGACGAGATGCGCGAGACAATGATGCTAACACGGACTCAAGGATTGGTGATTACATTTTAAATATTAGCACTTCCGAGTTGGTAGTTGTTTTGAGAAGTATGGGAGATAAGGTGCGGTGGCCTAAAGAAATGAGATCAAACCCGAGCAGAAGAAATCCAGATTTCTGGTGTGAGTTTCATAATGATCATGGCCATAAAACAGCAGATTGTAGATTATTACAAGGTGAAGTAGAGCATTTGTTAAAGCAAGATTATTTAACTGACTTATTCAGTGAGAAAGGTAATGAATCCTATATGAATAATAGACAAGAGCCTCCAAAACTTCTGTCTCTGAAAAGAACAATCAACGTGATAAGCGGGGGATAAGAGGTTAATGGTGTGACAAATACTTCTGCAAAAAAGACATCAAAAATCACGGTTACTTATGGAAAGCGAGTTCGTCGGGTTTTGGATGAAGACATTATAACATGTGATGATGCAGATGCGGATGGCTTGATAATTCCTCACAATGATGCGATGGTAATATCTTTACTTGTACATGATATTAATGTAAAACGAGTTTTAATTGATCTAGGTAGCTCCGTGAATATTATTCTTCTAAGAGTGGTGAATAAAATGCAAGCTGGCGACAAGATGGTACCAAAAGCACGTTCTTTATCTGGATTCGATAATTCAACCGTTATCAAAAAGGGGAAATAATGCTTACCACATTTGTAGAAGGAGTTATCAAGGATACGAAATTCCAAGTGATAGACACTGACATGGATTATAATGTGATTCTTGGGAGGCCATGGAATCATGATATGGATGTTGTACCGTCTACATTACATCAAGTCATTAAGTTCCCTTCATAATGGGGGATTCGACAAATCTACGGAGATCAACAGGCTTCTAAAAATATCAATTCAGTGACAGATTCACGCACGGCGAACGATGATATGAACGAGAACCCAGTTGAGGATATGATAAATCAAATCTCAACTGAAAGTGGTTCAGGGCAGACAGATGTAGATTCGAGAACCGATGTCATTCAAGAGATAGAAAAGAATGAAAGCATCGAAGAAACGACTGAAGAACTCGAAGCTAACACACTATTCGAACAATGGCCAGACCGAAAAGTTTACATTGGAGCGAAGCTGAGCCCGGAAATGAAAGGTAAGTTAGTCAAATTTTTAAAAGCTAACACAGATTGCTTTGCTTGGTCGCATTCAGATTTGGCAGGTATACCTCCAGAGGTGATGACCCACAAACTGAATGAAGATCTATTGTACCTACCAATCAATCAAAAGAAAAGGAAGAAAGGGTCCTTCAAAAATCAAGCAATTAAGGATGAGGTACAAAAAAAATAAAAATCGGTTCAATACGGGAGGTAAAATACCCAAACTGGTTAGCTAATACTGTGGTAGTTCGAAAAATGAATGGAAAATGGCGGGTTTGCATAGATTATACTGGTTTAAATAAAACTTGTCCAAAAATTCATTCCCTTTAACACATATAGATCAATTGATTGATTCTACCGCAAGTCATGAGCCGTTGAGTTTTTTAGATGCATATTCAGGTTATAATCAAATAAAGATGGATCCCTTCGATGAAGAAAAAACTTTGTTTATTACAGACAAGGGGACTTATTGTTACAAAGTTATGCCCTTTGGTTTGAAAAAAGTTGGGACCACGTATCAAAGATTGGTGACCAAGATATTTCAAGAATACCTGGGAAAGACAATGGAAGTCTACACCGATGACATGTTAATCAAGTCAACACAAGCGAGAGATCATTTTCAACACCTTTCGAGCACTTTCGAAATTCTTCGCAAATATAATATGAAGCTAAATCCAGAAAAATGTACTTTTGGCGTGGCTTCAGGTAAGTTTTTAGGTTTTCTTGTTTCTAATAGAGGTATTGAAGTAAATCATGCACATATCAAAGACATTGAAGAGATACCTAACGTACTCACGAGCAAAAAAGAGGTGCAGAGGTTAACAGGAAGGATAACAGCTTTGGGAAGATTTATTTCCAAATCTTCAGAGAATAGTTTTAAATTCTTTTCAGTTTTGAAAAAGCAAAATCAATTTGAGTGGACAGAAGAATGACAACAAGCTCTCAAAAATCTAAAAGCATATTTGTCAAAACCATCCATATTGGCTAAACCGAAGAACGAGGAAAGGCTTCTCAGTTATCTCGCTATGTCAGAAATGGCGATAACTGCGGTATTTGTGCGAGAAGATAGAGGTAAAGAATCTCCAATTTATTATGTTAGCAAAACTTTGTTGGATGCTGAAACACGGTATCCTCATTTAGATAAACTTGCTTTAGCGTTAATCATGACATCTAGAAAATTGAGACCTTATTTTAAATGTCATCCTATCTCTGTAATAACTGATTTTCCTCTATATTTCATAAACAAGAGCTGTTAGGTAGGTTAGCTAAATGGGCTATAGAACTCAGTGAATATGATATCATATACCAACATAGAACTGCAATAAAATCACAAGTTTTAGCAGATTTTGTGGCAGATTTCAGCACAAATTAGTTCCTGAAGCAGAAAAGGAACTAGAGGTATTTATCGGATCTAATCCGGGGACTTGGATCCTATATACTGATGGCTCCTCGAATGTTAAAAGAGCATGTTTAGATGTTGTTCTAATCCCACCTTATGGGGAAATCATAAGACAAGCAATAAAATGCTATCCCATTACTAACAATGAAGTAGAGTACGAGGTTGTGATTGCAGGTTTGGAACTGGAACGAGAACTTGGTATAGAGAAAATTGTAATCAAAAGTGATTCGCAGCTGGTCGTTAACCAGATACAGGGAACTTACATAGCTAGAGAGGCGCGAATGCAACAGTATTTGGAAAAGGAACGAGAATTGATCAGACAGTTTCAGTCATGGAAAATCGTGCAAATAACCAGGGAGGAAAACGCAGAAGCAGATGCACTAGCTAATCTCGCGTCTGTTGCAGAAATAACAAATGCTCGTAATACATTTGTTTCATTCGGCGATCGACCAAGATAAAAATAAGGTAAATTTTAATAATTTGACTTGGGATTGGAGAAACGAATTTATTAACTTTTTGCAATACGGAATCCTACCTGAAGACAAGAAAAAGTTTCAGTTACTTCGTCGAAAAGCTTCCGTTATTGTTTGAGTCGTGGAAATCTATATCGAAATATGTTTGGAGGACCTTTAGCAACATGTCTCGGACCTTCTCAAACAGAATATGTAATGAGAGAAGTACATGAAGGACATTGCGAAAATCACGCTGGAGGAAGATCCTTGGTAAAAACTCTAATAAGAGCAGGATACAATTGGCCAAAAATGGAAGAAAATGCAGAAAGTTTTGTGGCCAAATGCCAACGATATGGAAATAATATGCATCGCCCAGTGGAGCTGTTGCATCCGGTTATTTCACCATGGCCTTTTATGAAGTGGAGGATGGATATCTTGGGTCCATTGTCACAAGCTAAAGGAAAGGTGCGATTTTTATTAGTATTAACGGGTTATTTTTCCAAATATGTAGAGGCAAGAGCCTTCAAATAGGTGCGATAAAAAGAAGTCATGGAATTTATTTGGCGAAACATCATATCCCGATTTGGAGTTCCAAAAGAAATCGTATGTGATAATGGACCACAATACATAGGAACGAAAATCACAGAATTTTTTCAGAGTTGGCAGATTAAACGAATAACTTCCTTACCATACCACCCTGTGGACAATGGGCAAGTTGAATCAACAAACAAAGTTATTATTAATAATTTGAAGAAGAGATTAGAGGAGTCAAAAGACAAGTGGCCTGAAGTGTTACCAGGAGCTTTATGGGTTTATCGAACGACAACAAAGACAGGCACGGGAGAGACTCCATTTTCACTTGTTTATGGTGCTGAAGCCTTAATTCCAGTTGAGATAGATGAGCCAAGTACAAGATATACACAAGCAACTGAGAAATCAAATGAGGAAGAGATGCGAATGAATTTGGATTTATTAGAAGAAAGGTGAGAAGCAACTCTAATAAGAATGGCGGCTCAGAAACAAATAATTGAGCGATACTACAACAGCAAAGCTAATTTGAGATACTTCAAGATTGGGGACTTCGTCCTCAAAAAGGATTTTCAATCAACAAAAGCAGCTAGTGCACGAAAGTTGAGTTCAAATTGGGAAGGCCCTTATAGGATTCAAGGCATCGCTAGAAAGGGAGCATATGAGTTGGAAACCATGGAAACAAGATACTACAATCAAATTGGAATGTTTTTCATTTGAAGAAGTATTACTTCTAGTCAAAAGAAGTACCCATGGTCAGGTGCTCAAATATAATTTTATTTTGTTCTTTTGAATTATACTAACAATTTTAGATGATAGGCAAAAAGCTAGCATGTACCAAATGATGAGATTAGACCCGAAAGACGCGCAAAATACTGAATTTTTCCCGGTCTAGGTTACAACCTTTCTAATGGAAAAAGGGTTAAGCAGTCATCATCTAAATGTATACCTCCAAGTCCCATGTGTATTTTCCTTTTCATGGAATGGACCAAAAGGAAGGAATAATCCAGTGCTAGAGATTTCATACTTCAAAGCTCTAACACTGGGGGACTATATATATAGGCAAAGAAGAAAGAAGACTAAGAGTCAAAACTCAAGCCTGAATCAGCCTAAGAGCCAAAAATTGCGCCTGAATCTAAAACCTTGAAGCAACCTTGAGAAGGTGTAAACTCGCAAGAAGGACACAAGATACACTCCAAGCTCCTATACGTTTTTAGGTTAAGGTCAAAAATTAGTCATGGGATAATAGACCCCGATTTTTGAATTTCAAAACCTGTTACAAAGAAAGCAGTTATGAAAGTGTTGTATGCATAAATGAAAATTGATGTACGAAATTTGAAAGTTCAAAGCATAAAACTTCCTCAAATTATTTATTTTTCATGTTAACTATTTCTTTCATATATTTGCACCAATATGAAGATGGGACGTCATCTTCATCAGTGTCGCTTATAAAAGGGTTCTCTTTTATAAAAATTCGTGTTTATCAAAATCACAAAATATTAAAGCATTTTTAAATGCAAGTTCAAATATCAAAGAGTGAAACAAAAGCTCAGATATCAAAATAAGCGGTAAAGGAAATTGAAACTTATATATTAAACTTTGGAAAAAGCGGAGGTACTTGTTTGTCATTAAACCCCATAACAAGAAAGGGGTAATTAAAAAAAACAAATCATTCCAGAAAAGAAAAAACATGGCACCAAAAAGTTCTAAACAAACCAACCAAGTAAGAACGGAAAACACTATGGAGCAACATCTAAAGAGTCATCATCCACTAGAGCATCAGCAACAGGAGAAGAAGGATCAGCTTGAGGAGAAGGGTCTTGGACATTAGCTTCACCAAAAACAAGTCCATCACCTTCGGGAACTTTACCTTCAGGTGAGGAAAAGTTTTGACTTTGCTTAGTTTTATCAATTGCCTCTTTAACTTTAACAATCTCGGCATTAAGGTCAAAAACCTCCTGGCTGGCCTCCATTAGAGTCTCGAAGCGAGTATTAAAAAATCCCAACTCACATCAAGTGTCAGCTTATCCTCGAGAGTCTCATATTTTTTTCTCCCACTGATCAATTTCGGCTCTTAATTATTCTTTCCCTACTTGATAGGCCTCATAGGTTGTCTTCAATGGGTAAAGGAACTTTCCAAGAACTTAACCTTATCAGTAGATGCACAGAGATCTTCTTGAGCTTGAGTAAGTGTTTGAACCAACTCTCATGCATAAGTCTCTTTCTGGTTAAGGAGTTCCTTCAAACCCCTTATTTATTCAGTTGCCTTCGAAAGTTGTTCAGAAAATGAGGACTCACAGATATCCTTATCCTTACCGACTTGACTTGAAGAAGCCTTCCCAATCTCTAATTCAGCGACTACCATCTTCATTTGTTTCTCTAAGGCACTCTTCTCCTCTGCCAACACTTCTTTCTCCAATTGAAGACCCTCAAATTGCTCTTTCCAATTATCAGTCTCGGTTCGCTAATCAATAATTTGTTGGTCCACATGGATGATACTTTTCATCAGTTAAGTACCTATCAAATTGATCTACAAATAAATAAAAGGAGTTATGGATAAACGAGAAGATGAGAAAGAGGGAGTATAGTCAAACTCGAACCTTCAGAGAAGAATGAAGAATATCATTCATCCAAGTCAACGAACTATGACTCTCCAACTTTGCCTTCTCCACAGGACCAAGAAAAGGCTTCAACCATACATCGGCTTAGCTCTACTTATTCAATAAGTTCCCACCTTTAGGAACCTCGATAACGATTTTCTTCATCTCCTTCTTGCTACTATAAGGATCAACTTCTACATGAGAAGTAGTAGCAACACGGATGGCAGATGAGGTGGAAGCAGTCAAGCAGGTAGCATCAGAAGCAACTTCAGGTAAGGGAACTTGGAAATGAACAGGGACTGATATTGGAAGGAAGGCGAGGGGCAACTCCTCAGAAACAGGGTCAAAAGCATCATCACTTCTGAAGCCACGAGCAAACAGATGTTCAATAGATTCTTAGGGGGGATCATTAAATTCTTCATCAGAGATCACCAACGGGGCACTCTCTAGCTCATCCAAAAGTCTAGATGGAACTGAACTCGATGGAGAAGTAGCTTCATCATCAGAAATTACGCGTCTCCTGACTCGAGGTCTACGTACTAAAGAACCCTTCTCTGGTTCTTCTTCACCCTAAGAGCCACGGGCTCCATAAACTTTTCTTTTTGAAGAACAACTCAAAATTCTTTCTTGAGCAAGAGTTATGAAAAGTCTTGTGGATGAGACAGATGCAGGACTAATACCACGAATAGGAAATCTTAGCAAAGGAAAAAGGCATGATAAGAAAATCTTGAGTTAATGAAAGAAAGAAAATAAAAGATACTAAGCGGGAAAAAGTACCGTGTCTTTACTTTCCAGCCGAATCAATGTGAAAGATACTTCCAAGATATTTTCTCCATAGGGGAAACAGTTAAAAACTTCTCTACCCAAGCGCGGAAGTTAGGAATCTCCTTGAAAACTTCCATGGTTGTTGAAAAAGTAGGCACGAGAACACATGAGTTTATTTTTTAAGAAAGGAAAAAGACAAGGGAGAAATAATTACATGAAAATTTTCATTTTTCTGGAAAAGGAATGTTTCTTTCACCCACCAGAGCACAAGTGGGAGCAACAACAAAACGAGCATATCAGCCATGGTATCTATCATCTTCAGGCTAACCAATACCCTCTTATTTTTGGTCACAAGAGAAAAAACTCCTTCACAAAATAATTTAGGAGAGTAAAGATGGAGCAAGTGAAAGAAAGTAAAAGGCATAGAAGCCAAGTTTGATAAATAACAGAGGCATGCAACAACACGTCCAAACAATGGGACCAATATGTCCTAGGCACATATTGAAGTAGCGACAGAGTTCAATAATCACTGGATCGATAAGTGATTTAAAACCTAAAGTAAAGGTATATGTGTAAACGAAGGAATAACCAACCTGGTATGAAGTTATTCTTTGGTTGGAACCGGGAACTAAAACTGGAAAATCAAGTTTCCAGTTGCATTCTCTTCGAACAAGGGGAATTAGTCCAGTGGTGATTAAGGTGGGATAAAGATCAGCACGATTAAGGGAAGCTATGGAAGAAACTTGATTTCTCATGGTTTCTCGATCAGTTGAAAAAGAAAATTCTCGAGGAACAATTTCAGCGACTGGTGGTTCACGTACTGGTTCACTCGATTCTCTATTCCTAGAAGAGGATCTAGGGGTCAAAGAAGCCCTAGGTTTAGAAGAGGAATGTGTGGAAATATTTACATGAGAAGAAGAACCACAGTTAGAAAACGAGCCTAAACTACTAAGTCTACCACCTCTTCTACTTCTAACAGGATCAGTAGAAGGAGCAAGTTCATGGACAATAACAACCTTGCGAGGATCAGGTGTAGGAGAAGAGATGATTGTTTAAATAATTAACAAGGAGTAGATAAAGAAGTAAGAAGGAAGAATAAAATAAGAGAATATTGTAGAAGGAAGATTTCGTGAAACCAAATAAGTATGAAGTATTTATAAGAAGAAGTTACCATCATTGAAAGTAGGTCATGATGAAGTGTCATAATGAAACCGTCACTTCGTGATTGACGCAGCCGCAGAAAAACCCTAAAAAGTGCTGAGAAGTCACAAAACCAATCACTAAGAGCCACATGGAATATGCATTAAATAGATGTGACATACAACACGCTGATTTTGAAGAAACGCAATGATACTTGAAAAGCGGCAGCAAAGAATTCCCGCCATAAATACTTACCACTTCTCGAATATTCAATTGAATAATATTCAGAAAGTGGTGGGACTATCTGTATTGGTGATAGGTAGATGTTACACGTGGAACCTTATTTAACTGACAAAGCATGATACGTGGAACAATAATGGAGCGACAACTGGCATATTTCATTAATGAAATATATGAATCACGGAAGATGCGGAGTAAACACCCACGAGACAATAAAGAACCAACGTTCGAGCCTAAGTAGCTGTTGAAGAGGAACGAGCGGAACAAATTGAGAGTGGAAAGAAGGAACATTCATGAACCCGCAATTAATGAGGAAAAGGAATCAGAATCATTATAAAATTCTTATAGTCAGTTACAATTACCAATCATACGGGCAATTAATAGGAAAAAAAGTTATATTTGGGTATTCCTATATAAGGATGTAGAATCTCACTTGTAAGAACAAGTTCCAAGTACTATCAAAATACACTGACTTTCTCTTGCTTATTTTGTGAAATCTATTATTCTCTGTTTTCAGCTAATTCATATTACCATTTTTGTTTCCTTTCAAGCGAATTATTGAGGAAGTAAGGAATTATTAGGTTATCAGTAACCCAATTTCTTCTTAAATTAGGCTTTGACTAAGAATCCTATTTTTTTGGTTAAACAATGCTTAAGCCATTTCTAGCTAACATCTTCTCATAATACTGCAATTATTTAAGGATTTTTTTCTTCTTCTTTGGTAGATAATTTATTTTTAGTTTTAAGTTGGAAAATTTTCATAAACCACTATATTTTAGAGCCTAGTAACAATAATTTGTTTAATAAATCATAGCTACTGTTTAATTGTAACTAACTTGTATCACTTGTATTCAAACACGCAACAAATATAGTTTGCGTCAATTGTATTCGTTCGCGCAACAAATAGCTAAGCGGCCCTCTAACCAACTGAACTACGAGAGCTTGTTGCTCTCTTATTTCAGTTTAAAAT
The DNA here is from genome assembly GCA_005239505.1 of Nicotiana paniculata. NCBI lineage: Eukaryota > Viridiplantae > Streptophyta > Magnoliopsida > Solanales > Solanaceae > Nicotiana > Nicotiana paniculata. The sequence continues at coordinate 18,397 of MDKI01271577.1, forward strand.
AATTAATTTATTGTTTCATGAATTTACTATAAAATTCAAGTATATCTACGAATAGTAAATTTGCTGAAAGCATAGCTACGAATGGCAAATACAGTACAAATGTATGAGTCAAGTGAATGCTACTGAGTCACTTTAAATTGAAACAGTGGCCCATTAGAAACATAGGTTTTGTAAAGCCCAATCAGTTTGGGTTTGACTTGCAAGCCACAAACAACTGAACACATCTGTTATACATGCTTGTTGTTCTAAGTGGGAAGGTTCATTCACCTCCTCACTTTCCTTTTTCTCTTTGATCCTTTGAATTTAACACTTGTCCCCACTTTTTTTACTGCATTCTTTTTCTTCTTAAAATAATAAATTTCCTCTCTATAAGTTTCCAGTTCTCGACTCCCCGTATTATAGTGTCACACTAAAATCCCAAAAAATGAACAAATTTCCTTAAAAATTTAGAGAACTTGAAGAATATATTGAATTACATAGAACATGGCAAAGGGAACAGTCTAGTTGCATAGGTCAGAGTCATGCTCTTTGGAGTAGAATTATGCTAAGGAGCAGGCATACTAATCATGAGACATGATCTGATTCACTTCTTCTATTCAGAATCATAAAGAGACCACCGATGCCTATTGAATTTACAAAATACTATCACTAACATTCAACAATTACTCTCTTTTAGAAGATATTAATCTATAACACTATTTCAAAGAAGGTAATAAAGTCGCAGACTCGGTTGCTTCGATCGCACGGCCACACCCAATTGCCACGATTTTCTTTTTGTTAACAAGGGAACCTGCAGCAGTATCATTCGGTGCGCACAGAATAAATTCCGCTTCTATATAATAGCCCGCACATAACATAGAAGGATAAGCAGTGAAAGCTAAAGGCCCTGATATAGTAGGAGTGTGGTGTGTGCTCTCTTTATTCTGTAGATGCGCTCCTGGGAAGGGAAGCCAGAATTTTTAATGTAGATCGATCAATCCCGCCCTGTTTAAGTGATCGCCCCGAGCCGAGCGAGATTGGAGACCGCCTTAATGATTGACACTAAGCAAATCTCATACGACGAGCTTGACAGATGAGATATGCAAGTGGATTTTGAACCCTAGACCTCCCATTTGGGAAGTCCCCTGCTCAACCTAACTCATTTATGAACTCCCGTTATACGAAAGGCCTTTTCAGATTTAATAGCATGACATTCCTCTATATCAAATGTGGATTTAGTCAAAATTAGGTAAATCACTAGCATAATTGTTTTGTAAAGGAGGTTAAGCAACATGTATCCCTCCCTTATGTAATAATTTTTAAAAATTTAATGAACATGTAGGAATTCACTTAATCGTCCTGCACGGTTCAAAAAAAAAAGAGCGTGTAAAACATTTACAACATTATTGTTGAACAAAAAGAATTCAATTAAGAGCTCGTTTGGCCAAGTTACCAAAAACTGTATATTTTGAGAAGTGTTTTTGCTTAAAAATAATTTTATAAAAATACTTTTGAAATATTTACCGTTTGGGTTTGGCCAGTTCAATTAAGAATTACTTTAATAAGCAAATGGTGTTTCGATAATCTTTTCAAAAAGTATTTTTGAGTGTCAAATTACGAGAAGAGACATCTACATATTCCATTTACAAGTAGTATACTATTTAAAAGAGATAAATAAACTTAAATATTTATTATAAAAAAATTAATTAATTCTTCTTTTTATTTAATTGGAATATAAAATATAAAGTAAGAAGATATATTAAAGATTTTAATCAATATAATAGTTATCCAAAGAAATACTATTAAGTATCACGTATTACTTATTGTTCACGTGATGATTTAAATATATCAAAATATAATCAGTCATTATAAACTAAAAATTTGCTTTATTAATCATATATAAAAGAAAAGATCTATTTATAGTCGAGTGAATATTTCAAAGAAGAATAGGAGAAGGAGAATAAAAATACAACAAAAATAAAATAAATAAAAAGAAAAGGATGATAGAAAAAAAAACGGAAAATGAAAAAATAAAATTATTGAAGGATAATTGAAATATAAATTTATAGTAAGGATATTTTTGTCTTAAAATAATTTATTTTCTACTTATGCTTCTGCTTTTTGAAAGAAGCTAGAATTTGTAGCTTCTTCGCAAAAGCAGAAATATTATTTTTGATGCGCTCAATAGCACTTCTCCATCTAGGCCAAACACATCAAATTTCTCAAGAAATAACAAAAATAAGTATTTTAGGTCTCTTAGAAGCTTAGCCAAACAGGGTCTAAGAAACAATTATTAAAACAAAACTGTTTCATCTGAAAGATATTGAAGTCGAAAAATGACTCTTTCTGTTTTGTATAAACAGATGTACGCGCACAAATAATGATGTAATGTTATTCAACGATTTCATTTTTACAACGCGTAAATTCTGAATTCGCATTATTCATGAATAAATGCATTGAGGATTCTACTTCTACATTTAACTCAAATTAACAAAAAGTATTCAAATTCATAATACAAACTCTCTCAACAGATAGATAGGTGTATGTGTCAAAAGCAGATCGAGGACTAAGTCGTGCAAAGTTAGGTGAGGAGAGTGACTTGGAAATCGTTAAGAGCGGCATGGTCGTGGTCGATCAATAACTTCATGTGTTGAATAGCTCGACAAGAGATCGTGGTCGAGGTCGAGCAGCAGAGTTGGATATAACGGCTAGTTTTACATTGGGATCCATACAGGGAATATTCCATACAATATCCTCTTTGTTTGTACTTTTAGAGTTCTTAGGGAATATCCCATATAAATAGAAAGAAAGAGGAGGAAAAAGGTAAGTAAGATTCCATATGACAAGAACACTTGTAAAAGGATAAGCTCTTAGACAAAATACAAAGAACTACTTTTCACTAAGATTCATCATTTTGGTGAAATATTCTATTATCTTTTCCATCAGATCCAAGAAAGTGCATAATATTCTATCATACCCATGTCATTCGTCATTGCCAGAGGAAGGAGTCATTCACCCTCTTCAATATTGGGTGAATCTTCCCCTCTATTTACATTTATTGTCATTTAATGTTATTTATTGCTTGCTCTTCTCTACATAGAATAACATATGGTCACATTTATTATCTCCATCTCATTCTGTGTATATTGTTGTTCACATCATTCATTATAGATCTAGAATTATTAGCTCTAACTAGGATTGTCCCATCTTGATAAATCATTAATTAGTTTAACCAAGGATTCACTCATTTTTGGTCAAAAAATTTGACGTCGTCTGTGGGGACTTCCTAGTCAAAGTTTTAGTTTTCCTAGATCTATAAAAAGCAACAACAACACGACACAAACTCTTATTTTTTTCCTGCGTGCATAGTCTAACATGGTAGGTAACAGAGAGGAAAGATTGAAACTAGTTACATGCCTTACCGCTAACCTTCTAAACACCATTAATGAGGTTACTGGAACAGACGTGGAGAATGTGACACCACACGCTTCCCCTAGACGAAGTGGTTCACCTTTTCCTCGTGGCAGCGTCACAACCTCACATGGAAAGGGGGCCTCCACGTCCACAGTGGAAGAGGCACCACTAGCAGTGAAAAACTGCTAGAGGCATGGTTAACAAGTACACTGACCAACATACTCGACAAACCCGCCCAAAGGACGAGCAGGGAAGATGTACGAATTGGCACCGCATCAGCGGCTGATAAGCAGCACGACCCTCCTCTTGTGACATGTATCACTCACACCGTTAATGATAGAGGTAATATCACCCTCACAGCTATTCTAAGAAAAAAAAAGAGGAGATGGAGAATGAGAACAAAGCGCTACGTGACCAAATGAAGGATCACCAAGAAAGGGTAGATAAGATACCGGGCGCCCCAAAGCTTTTACCAAAACGGGACGCCGACCGGTTCGTGGAACAACCGTATAGTGACGAGGCTGCACCATATTCTATACCTAAAACATTAAAAATGCCGCCATACTTGAAGATATAGTACGGCACGACGGACCCTAAGGATCACGTCACCCACTATGTCACCGCAGTGAAAGGCAATGACCTCGCCAAAGAGCAAGTGTCATCCATACTGTTGAAAAACTTTGGTGAAACCCTAACTAGGGGAGCATTGACGTGGTACTCGTAATTACCTGCGTCGTCCATAGAAACATTTGAGGAAATGGCTGACAAGTTTGTCACTGCCCATGACGGGGCTAAGAAAGCAGAGGCAAGGGTAAACGATATATTCGCCATTAAATAGTCACCCGGCGAAGGACTCAGAGATTTCCTCGCCCAATTCAACCGTGTTAGAATGACTCTTCCAAATGTATCGGAGGGAATGACGGTATATGCTTTCCAAAATGGATTGAACATGAAATACCCCCTACCACTTGGGATGAGATACACAATGCCTATTGTGCCGACCTCAACGGACCAACCCAACGGTTGACCTCGGTCCAAATAGTGTCGAGGAAAGACCGCAGGAATGATAACAGAAGGGACCATGCAGGCCCGCGCCCCAACCGTGAAAAACACCAGCCATATGTCAGAAATGTCATCATACCCCCCCTCCTCCCGTCATGGTGACGGTCCATCCAGAACACAGACAGGGACTCACCAAAACGAAAGAGGTATGCCTCCATTACTATCAATAAATAAAATCTGTGTTTCTCCTTTAGAAATAGTCTACGCCCTGGAGAAGCTCGGCCCAAAGGTGAAACGGCCACAAAAGATGAAGTCCGATCCAAATTCCAGATAGTCGAATACCCTCTACGAATTCTACCAGGATGGAAGTCACAAGACCGAGGATTGCATCGCTTTAAGGCAAGAGGTCATGAACATGCTCCACCAAGGGCATTTGAGAGAACTGATGAGCGACCGAGAAAGGGCAAACTTTGCTCGAGGACGCGAACAGCATCAAGGCCCACCGAAGCCACCCTCCCTAGCCCGCACCATCCAAATGACCATCAGTGGAGGCGACGACGTGTCGACAACAACGTAAAGTTCACAACCACCCATAAGCTGAAGCGATCAATCACCCATGAACGATATGACGACCTTGAAGGGAGTATCATATTCGACGAGTTGGATACCCACAATTTGACCTTTCCTCACTATGATGCTCTTGTTATTACTTTGTGCATTTCAGATACCGATGTAAAATGAATTATGGTCGACGACGAAAGCGGCAAGTGCATTATCCACCCTCGAGTTCTCACACAAATGAGGCTCGAAGATAGGATAGTACCACGCTGCATTACACTAATAGGTTTTAACAATGCAGTTGAGCGGACTTCCAGAGAAATCACACTACCGGTCCTAGCCGGTGGTATCACTCTGTAAATTACATTCCATATTATGGATCAAGATACGACGTACAACTCCATCATAGGACGGCCTTGGATACACGCCATGAGTTCCAACCCCTCCAGCTTATATCAGGTCATCAAGTTTCCCACCCGGTGGAGAGTATTCAGCATCCGTGGCGAGCAATGCACAGCCCAAGAATGCTAGCCCAAGACTACATATACGCTCAACAATTAAAAGGCAAAGGCGCATATGCATAGTAATTACCGAGGTTGGGGTCGGATAGCGAAAAAGGAAAAGATGTCATCAAGGACCCGAAAGTCGTGGAGGTCACGGGGTCAACTGTAGAAAACCTCAACCCCGTACACTAAAAGACTGACTGAATAATGGAACGTGGTTAATCTCCTCCACTCGTCAATCAACCAAATCGAGGTACACACTATTAACCTCACTTCCGACTGGCGCAATCATACTGTCGCATATCCGCAGGACGGCGTGCTTCCAAACGGCAAAAAAGAAGCTAGAAAGCTTTAAATACAAGCAGCAATGTATAGCATCATCAACAATGACCTGTACAAAAGGACGTATGGCGGCCCTCTAGAAAAATGTTTAAGACCAAAGACACGACGTGTCCTAGAAGAGGTCCATGAAGGTCACTGAGGGGCTCACACCTGCAGTCGAGCCCTAGTAAGATGCCTCATAAGAGTAGGCTACAACTGGCCTACAATGAAAAAGGAGGCAGCTGATTTTGTTAAAAAATGTGAACCATGCCAAAAATACGCCCCCATGATCCACCAAGAGGGCGAGCACCTCCACTCAGTCACCTCACCCTGGCCTTTCATCAAATGGGGAATGGATATTGTCAGCCCCCTCCCCGTAGGACGTGGTAATCTGCGATTTCTTTTAGTTTTAACTAACTATTTTTCTAAATGGGTGGAAGCAGGTGCATTTTCTCAAATACGCGAACAAGAAGTGATCGCCTTTATATGGAGGAACATCGTATGCCGCTTCTCCATTCCCAAAGAAATCAGTTGTGACAACGGACCCCAATTCACGAGAAAGAAGGTCGCCAAGTTTTTGGAAAAATAGCATATCAAAAGAATACTCTTCACGCCATATCACCCCGCAGGCAACGGACAAGCGGAATCCTCCAACAAGTAGATATTGAATATCATGAAGAAGAAGCTCGAAAATGCCAAGGGACAGTGGACGAAGTTGCTGCCGGAAGTGCTATGGGCATACCGCACTACTCCAGAGACAATCACAGGGTAAACACTGTATTCACTAGTCTATGGGATTGATGCAGTGATACCGGTCGAGGTTGGAGAACCGAGTCTAAGATACTCAAATGAGAGTGGGCCAAGCAACGATAAGAACAGAAGGCATGACCTCGATGAGGCCAAAGAACGAAGAGAAAGGGCTTACGTAAGAATGGTAGCCAAAAAACAACAGGCAGAGCAATACTATAACAAAAAAGCCAAGGTTAGGCCACTCAAAGTCGGGGACTATGTACTCAAGGCCAAAACACAAGTGAGAAAGGATCGGTGGGAAGGCAAAATGGGGACCAATTGGTACGGCCCATAGAAAATCACGGCGGAAGTGAGCAAAGGGTCGTTCCAACTAGAAACAATGGAAGGAAAATTACTACCAAACAATTGGAACGTCACCCATCTCAAATACTTCAACTTCTAAGGATAGACGTCCTCCGAGTCGTACTCTTTTTCCCTTACCTGAGTTTTTCCCAATTGGGTTTTCTTGGGGAGGTTTTCAACGAGGCAACAGAGAGGGCATCTCAAAGTTAAGTATAAGTTCATCGCTCTACCTCTCAACTACTTCTCCAGGTCGACCAATGAAGGGACTAGATAGGCTGGGACTTATCCAATGTATGTATAAGCAGAGCAAAAACATGTAAACTTCTCCAATGTATGTATAAACAAAGCAAATTATGCAAACACACTATGTTCACATGTCTCCACCAAGTTTAAACATTACACTAACCCAAGAAGTAATATTTGACCTCACTCGAATGAACTCACATTCGACCTCGTTCGAATTAATCACGAGTAACATTCAACCTCGCTAGAATCAACTCACATTTGACCTCGTTCGAATTAATCACGAGTAACATTCGACCTCGCTCGAATCAACTCACATCTGACCTCGTTCGAATTAATCACGAGTAACATTCAACCTCACTTGAATCAACTCACATTCGACCTTGTTCGAATTAATCACAAGTAACATCCAACCTCGCTCGAATCAACTCACATTCGACATCGTTCGAATTAATCACGAGTAACATTCGACCTCGCTCGAATCAACTCATATTCGACCTCGTTCGAATTAATCACGAGTAACATTCGACCTCTCTCGAATCAACTCGCATTCGACCTCGTTCAAATTAATTAAGAGAAATATTCGGTCCCGCTCGAATTAACACATGTTCAACCTCGTTCATATTTATCACGAGCGACATTTGATCTCGCTCAAAGCAACTCATGTTCGATCTAGTCCAAATTAGTAAAGAGTTATATCCGTCCACACTCAAATTCAACCTGACTTAGAGTTCAATTTACAAGTCAACTTCGTTTGAGTTAGTTATGGCGATATGGGACTTCACCCAAACCCATTCAAAACGTACTCGACTGTGTTCGAGGTAGCACAGGCCGACACAATCCTTCTAAAGCAATCACTTGAAGAAAAATGGCGGGAGAAAAGTAAAAGATGCGATAACATACAGCAAAAGATTATGATCATTTCATTCCAAAAAATAAATTATAAAGGGCCACAAAGACGCCCACAAAAAAAAGAGGAATAAGACAAAAAAAACTAAGTACAAGGTACTACTCTACACCATCCCCGCCTTCATCGCCATCACCCTCTCCACCGTCTGGATACTCGTCATCGTACCACGCGTCTTGCTCAATCCCGTCCAGCTCGTCCTCCCCGCCATCTGCCCTCGGAGTAGCAGGGTCGAAGTTACAGGAAACTATAGCTTCATGCACCTTAGCACGAGCACCCTCAACCTCGACTGCATTGACCCTTTTAGCCACCATCAAATCTCTAAAGATATCCAACTGGGCCTCAACATGCATCCAATTTTCATATGAATCCCGCGGCACATCAGGGAAGGAGGAAGTATGAGAAGAGGACGGTCGTGCCAGCAGCTGCACCTTCTCGGCCTCATAAGCGGCAACCTTATCATTCAGAACGGAGACCTCCCCCTCAAGTTCGCCAATCCGCTCATCGATTCGGGCTTCCCTAAGTGTGGCCGCCTCAGCCTCAGCCTCACGCTCCCGTTCGGATTGAAGGACACAGACGGCCTCCTCCGTCGCTGCCATTTTGGCCAAAGCCACCTTTCTCGCTTCATCCACTTCGCCCAGTTCTGCAATCGCCTCAATCAGCTTGACATTCAGGGCATTGAATTGGGTCGAGTTTTTCTCAAGCTCCGCCCGTAAGGATGCCAGTTGTTCTGAAGATCTGCACACTTCACCGCAAGCCCCGGCTCACCTTCAGCTCGTACTCCTAGGCCCTAAGTGACCCCTCAAGATCGTTGCACCTTCGAATAACCCTCACCAGCTCTTTGTCTTCTTGCTTTAACTCATTTCTAAGAGCCTGGAAGCTTCTATCCTTGTCGAGCACAAGACACAGTGCACAATGCTTGGAGCGGTACTCACGGTACTTTGACTCCATCTTCTTGAAAATAACCCTTCTCCCCTCTTCTCGACGGGCACACTCGATCTCCAAAATGAGGGTCTAAGCAAAGAAAAAGTAGGAGAAAAGAGTTAGTGAAAACAAAGGAGAAAAAAAAAGAAGATACAAAGAGCAGAATCCATAATACTTACCCGTAGGGACATCCCCGATATGCACAAGCCTCTGCAACATCGACACCTCGGCACGCGATCACAGCGGACTCAAGTTAGTGACTACGCTTTCTGTGCGCTTCAACAAATCCAGGTCGAGGGGGATGATTATGCTACGGTTAGCCCACACCGTCTTCACCTCCACATGGGTAAAACCCTCATTGAACATCATGACCTCCTCAGGGTTGATGTCAAAACCATATTCGTAATCGTCCACAGCTACGTTCTTCCCCCTCATCTCGGCAGAAGAAGGGATGCCAGCATGCCCCGACAGTGACTGGATCACTTGATGGCACAACCTCAACCTCCACGGCCCGCTCATCTCCTCTCTCAATGACCTTAGGCGGATCGGCAATGTTCTCATTCTCTGAAGGGTGTTGAACCTCAGCGTCCAAAGCCGCGCCACCCTCAGAAACAGTCGCGGCCAGGTCGGGACCACCCACTGTTGACCCCTCGGTCCCCGTTACCTCTCCGTTGAAATCTATCCTCAGCCTCTTTATCGACGGAGCTACTTCTTCTCCGCTTGGCGATGACTCGTCTACCAAGTGAAAAACAGGAGGAGGGGGAACCCCTACCGACGGAGTTGCGTTACGTCGGCTAGGATCACAAGAAGCTAGAGTCGGGGAAGGAGCCATTGTCCGAGTAGGCACGCCTACGGCAGCAGCGAGCAACGACCCGTTTGAAGCACCCGATTGGCGAAAGGTGGGGGTAGAGTATTTCTTCTTTGTTGTAGGCCTCCGACTTGATACAACAACGTTTAGCTCGAACAAAGGAAAAAAATAGGAAGAGGAGAAATCATGATTAACTCAGAATCGATAAAGGCCGAATCAAAGACTCATCAGTTGCAGAAGGCTTACGACCGAATCTTTTGTGGAAAGCCGACCACTCGCGAACCCCCACCGTGCAGGACAAAATCTGGCTCACCCAATCTCGGATATCGGCAACCAACATAGGGGACTCCCTTTCGGCTGCACAAATAAAAAAAAGATCAATAAGATCGTCGACAAGACTAAACGAAACAAAGTAAGAAATCGGTTGAGAAAGGTACCTACGATAAAAATTCCACACTTCGGGGAATCCACTAGGATTCGCCACCACGTGCTCGGTTTTGACGTAAGAGAAGTGAAAATTAAAACGATGGTTGGCTTTGTCATCCATCTTCACGACCAATCCTTTGGTCCCACGATGGTGAAGATGAAACATCGTACCTCTAAGGAATTTAGGTGCGAAGAGGTGAAGCAAGTGACGTAGTAAAACTCCACGGTTGGCCAATTCGGCATATTTCACCAGCATCAGGAAAATCTTGTAGATATACGGGAAAAGATGGACCGGGCAGACCTGGTAGTATCGGCAGAACTCCTTCGCCAGTGGAGAAAGACAAAGGGAGTATCCTACACGTAAAGGGTATGCGTAGAAGGCGTAATACCGAGGTCGGTGGACTTGAACCACGTCGTTGCCGGCCGGAACCAGGCCGATGTGGGCAGGAATTCCGTACTTGACCCTTAGCTAAGCCAAGTCGTCCTCGTCCAATTCAGAGAGTACTGATTCAGGATCTTCTGTCGCCGGTTTTGATAAATCCGACCTTGCTTTATCGTTACGAGGGATAATCTCGTCCACAGTAGGAAAGTTTTCATTGTCAGCAACGGCAGCAATATCGTCCTCATGAAGAGGCATCCTCATTGAAAGCGGAGTTGGTTCAGACGAGAAATTAGAAACATGAGAGGAGGTTTCCATCTTTGGTTAATCAAAGGTATTGAGAATGTGGTCTCAAGGAGAAGCATGAATTGCAGAAATCGATCAAGCCAGAGATCGCAAAAACTAGAAGCAAGATGAAACTACTATCAGAAAGAAGAAGAGAGTGATGGAAAGCAAAATCTTAGAGAATGGGAGAATTTAAAGATTGGATTATGGGATTCTTCACTGGTATTTAAAGAGAACAAACGCCCCAATCAAAATGCCAACCTCCAGTTACACAGGAATCAAAATGACGGAGGCACAGGAAATGATGCGGCGCGTTGGGAAGACGCGTAATGATGATGCCTACAACAATGATGTCATCCTAGGTTGACGTCACAATGAGTCGTGGTTCTCGAAGCACCGGGTTACCACCCCGTACAAACTCCTTTCCTACTCAATCTCCTCCTTCTGAACCTCCTAAGCACGACCGGTGATGTCCGCTCAGCGAGGCCAACCAAAGGACGACCTCGCTAAGCGGAAGGACTAACTGTATGAGTCAAAAGCAGATCGAGGACTAAGTCGTGCAGAGTTGGGCGAGGAGAGTGACTTGAAAATCATTAAGAGCGGCATGGTCGCGGTCGATCAGTAACTTCATGTGTTGAATAGCTCGACAACTGGTCGTGGTCGAGGTCGAGCAGTAGAGTTGGAAATAACGGCTAGTTTTAAATTGGGATCCACATTGAATATTCTCTCTGTTTGTATTTTTAGGGTTCTTAGGGAATATCTCATATAAATAGAAAGAAAGAGGAGGAAAAAGACAGGTAAGATTCCATATGATAAGAACACTTGTAAAAGGATAAGTTCGCAGACAAAATACAAAGAACTACTTTTCACTAAGATTCATCCTTTTGGTGAACTATTCTATTGTCTTTTCCATCAAATCCAAGAAAGTGCATAATATTCTATCATACATGTGTCATTTACCATTGTCAGAGGAAGGAATCCTTCATCATCTTCAATATTGGGTGAATCTTCCCCTCTATTTACATTTAATATTATTTATTGCTTGCTATCTCTATATAGAATAACATATGGTCACATTTATTATCCCCATCTCATTCTGTGTATACTGTTGTTCACATCATTCGATATAGATCTAGAATTGTTAGCTCAAACTAGGATTGTTCCATCTTAATAAATCATTAATTAATTTAACTAAGGATTAATTCATCTTTTGTCAAACAATAGGATATGCATGGATCTAAGAATTTCGATAGTGGTTCTCAATTTCATCTCAAATTGCTTCCTTCATATAACATCGCATTATTTAAGAAAATGTATAGGAGTAGTACTTTTTTCCAGTACGAAATATTTACTGAAAGTGGAAAACCGAAATTCTAGAAGGCCTTTAGAGAAAATCCATTCAATTCCCAATAGAAGAAAAGAACAGCTACTTTTGGATTGTTTCTTTTTTCCTCAATGAATATTCATTGCTCTGAAATTCTGAATCACTAATCTGTGGAGATTGTGGCTCCTTAGAGATGATGCAGAATTGATATATAGTTATTGTTATATTATCTATTTTGTTGAAAGAAAAAAGCAAAAAGTCGAGTTTTCTTAAGTTTACCAAATGGTCGTTCAAGTTTCTTGTCAATCTCCTTATTTAAACAATTTTCTTAGAATACGTCTTATGTGGTTGACAGTTTAAATTTTTACTTTTGATGGGTCTTCCTCCAAATTGCAATCATTCATTTACTTTCAAAGCTTGGGATTTCAGACATTTTTCTCCTTTCAAGAAAATTCACCAATTAAGTACAAGGGGGCATACTTCATGAAATCATGGAACCGTTCACATACAAAAGATAAGAGCCTTCGCTTGTTATATATTATAGACAATAAAAATAAACTAAATCAGAAACTAAAAGATTTTCTTATATTAAATATAACCTATGAATCCTATGTTAGTCCTAGGTCTAAATATTACAATCCAAAACATGAAATAAACCCAAGCACGCCAATAAATCAAGAATCATAAAAGGTTAGACATAATGACTAATAAGGGAAAAGAAGGACGGCATAGGCACCCTCAAGTGTTACGCTTATTTTTCCTGCTATTTATTGCATTCCAAGAAAAATATGTTGTGTTAACTCCATGATCGGAAATGAAAATTTTCGTATTGAGACTCGTACATAAAGCAGATTCAAGCTTTAAAGTTAATGAGTTCTTATAACGATCTCAAATTACTATAAATAACAATTAAGTTCATAGTCAACGAACCCATAAATAACTAAACTCTAGATCGCCACTTGTTTGCTCCAAATGGATATGCAAAAGAAAAGAAGAAAATAACGAGAGAGACTAATATATAGATTGAACAAGCATTTATATTAACGACAAATCAAGGAAGCAGTTGCAACCCTTAATTCGTAAATTTTATCAATAACGTAACGAATACAGCAGCTTGAATTCATCGGATACATTATAGGCTTTTTTTTTTCTACTTTAGCTTTTACCATTCAGGGTATAGCTATTTAATTGATTATACATTTTTTACGTAAAAAAAATGGAAATATCTTGTACAGGCACAGTTTTCTCTTTGTAGAAGGCCTTACATATAATACCCCTAGAGCTTACTTTCACCGTTACTTTTTTCTGGTAAATTAGTTTCTTCAGCCAAGCAGAAGCTATAGGTTCCATAATGGGCTTGGATTTTCTCATACGTTAGAAGTTATTTGTGCAACAACTTCTTGCTTATTAGTCTCTTTTTCATCAGTATCATTAATTTCAGCTTCCTTATTCGGATCAGAATTTTCTTGCATCTCCAATACCATTGCTTTCATGTCTATGACCACTTGTGTCAAATCTTTCAGATTACTGTCCGCCGGTTGGATTTGTTGCTTTCTGTTTCTGAAGATGGCGTACAGTATCATCTGAGCTATTCCAAATGTAAACCCTAGAATGTTTGGCGTCTATTCATGCAACCACAAGAAAAAAAGAAAAAGTAAGCATATAAAAGTTAGCTACAAATAAGAAAAACATGTCCCTAAAGGGTTTGTAGGACGACTTACGGCAATGTACATGTCCTTTATCAAGAGACCATAGAAAAACCACATGACGGCGCAGATTGTGAGGAAGAAAGAAAGAGGGAATGGCATGAACTCAACGCTCCTTGTTTTTATAACACGTCTCTGCAAAAAGAGCGAATATATAAAAAAAAAAACGGTATATTTATATAGTCGGTTCGATTATAGTGTAACTTTTTTTGTTTAACACTGAAGAACGTAATGTAATTACAGAAAAAATAATGATCGATGTGACAATCATGATAAGATATTGTGATTTTGATTACCATAATGCTTAGAGGAGCAGCGAAGACGCAAACAGAAAAGACAGCACAAATCCATCCGACAATAGTGACTCGCGACTCATCTTTGGCGAATATATATGTCAAGGCAACAATTGCTCCATATGATCCTACATTTAACAGAAGAACCAGCTTCGTAGTATAAATCTGCAAGTCAACCAGAAAATCAAAATTAGAAAGTCAAAAACATTAATTTAGATACATATCTGTCAACAAAAGTCACTAAAATTTTAAGAATTGTATTTCATTTTGAACTCATAATATCAAAAGTGTATAACTTATTTGTAAGAATTGAAATATGTCAAATTTAATGTGCGTATGACTGGACAGAAGAAAAAAGAAAAAAAGAGTGTTGTAGTGAGTATTTTATAATAACCTTGGCCTCTCGGGTGGCATATATCAAGAAGATTGTGAGATATATCAATTCGATGGAAGTTCCGAAGCTGTTAATAGTAATGAGCAAAATCCCATTCTTCTCCTTGAGATAAGCATAGTACAAGTAGAGCATGGCACTGAATAATGCAACCGAATAGGGTATAGACTGGAACCCTTCCGTTGATTTTCTCTTATATATCCTATAGAAAGTCGGTCTGTAAAAGAAGAAAAATTAATCACACATATGATCGTCTCTTTAATTAGCTAATCTTCAATTGGAAATATAAAAAATTAATGGGACTCTTACATTGGAGACAAGTACACCAAGAACGACACCCCATTTCCTGTAAAAACAAAAGTGAAATAACCAAAGTTAAAAGAAGTGAATCATACAACAAAACATGTGTAAAGGGAAGAGACTAGAGAAATGAAAAATTATACCAAGAACGCCGAAAACAAAAGCCAATTGAGAAGCATTGAAGACAGCCATTCTTGGAGAGAGAACTGAAGTTCTTGGATGTACTTGTGTGCTAATACAATTAGCTGGAGAAAATCCTCAAAGCATGATCAAAATACATTGTTTTGCCAACGTTTATATAGGAATCATAAAGTGAGATATTGCTGATAAAGATTGCTTGCTCCTTCAAACTACTACGTATGTAACTTTGGCTTTGAGCTGTCCAAAAAATCATGTTTAAATCGACCTGCTTTTAAATGTGAACAATACTATTCAAGTTCCAGAGGTTTTAATTAATAGTTGTATATATATATATATTAATTAGAAAGACTAGATCTACCTAGGAAAGTAGGTAGTTTTCCAGAATATCACAATTTTCCTGAATGCCACTGCTGTACGATATATCCTTTCTCACCAAGCTACTTTGGACTATTTTGTTAATTAGGTGCTAGCTAGCCCAGTATAAATTGAGCCATATCTGTGGTCTATTAATTAAAATGAGTTATTAGGACTTGATAATCATCTAAAATTTTTGGTCACTGGAAGCATAGTTGTGGTTTCATAGAGTAACCATTTTATTGTAAAATAGGAATATATTGTCAATTTTCTATGCCGGTTACGTTGCTCATCTTAAGTAAAAAGCTTTGAATCTATGATGAAATTACTTGAATTAAGAGAATTACTTCGTTGATACTTTAACCTTTTTTTGGCACGGCAACTACTGATTTATTATACCCTTTACATTTTGTTCAGTCAAAAAGTCGAATTATGTTGATCAGTTACAGAGAGATAGGAGGGGCTAATATGGCTTAAAGCATGCAAATAAAAAAGGATGAGCTATAAAGAGTTTAGAAAACAATAGGTAACTTGTTCGTATTTTCTGTATTCAAGAAAGGTCATCGATAATTATTTACCGTTAGAAAATGGATATCAATTGAATTTATACGCGATTTTAAGGATATGTGGACTAATTCAATACAAGTGATTAATAACGCTAGATAAGTAAACTAAAAACGGAATAAACGGCCAAACCAGTTGCAATGTTGGATCCGGGATCGGTTATAAGCTTAACAAGTAACCTGCCTTCAGTTCGAAGCCGTAGGCTTATGAAGGGCTATGAACAAAATCAAGAACTTAGAATAACCTTGAGAAGCAAAGAAAAAATAAATGTATATTGCCTTGATATACGTGTTACAATGTGTAATGAATAATCAGCTTCCTTTTTATATAGTAGGAGAGTTTTATCCTAAGTACAATTCTAAAAAAAGGTAAAAATCTTACTTTTCCCTAATCACTGATCCATCGCCGATACGGGTCGAGATTCACGGCGTGATATCTGATAGGACACAAATATCACAGCCCTTCGTTAATCGTGTGCGGCAGTTTGGTAATGCTCTCTGAGGTCGTGGAACTCGAATCAAGCCCGGGGGCATAGTCTCGAAGGTTCCGAGGGAAGGTGTTTTGCTCGGGCCTTGACACAAGAGGCTCCTCGCTTCGATTTCGATTACTTGCAGTCATGTCCTTACTTTGTTTACTTCATCGAGAAATCAGGGTAATCACTAGCCTCGGTTTTACCCGTGCACAAATAGTCCCCTCATTTCTCAAAGAGTAGATTTGATGCGATGGGAAACGATAGATATTCTCTAGTTCCTTGCTCCGTACATTACAACGAAAGAGACAAAATGCCCTATCAGTAACGTCGTTCTGATTAGGACACGTGTCAGTCATCGGTTGGTTGCCTCCAAATGCGAAGCATCGCCTACTTCCCTATAGAAGCTTTCATCCTTTGCTTTTTTCTACTTTTCAGCCAAGCTTTTACCTTCGAACTTCCCAACTATCATCAACTTCTTTCACACCTTCATACCTTCATCTTTTGATCTTCAAATCTTTATAATTGCTCTTACATTCTTGCCCGGATCTTCTTAAATTCTTCATATTCTGTTGTTAAGCTTTCAAATCTATTCTTCCAAACCTCCATACCTCTTCTTCAATTCTTCAAATTTTATCAGCCAACAATGGCTAAAACTTCCAAATCACTTTCCCAACAGGTTGCCTCTTCATCTTCTCCACCGGCCGTTGGTACTGAGTCGATCGACCCCGAAATAGTTATCCTTAATGCGGTTGCTCCCAATGTTGCTTCCATTGAGTTGGCAGCCGCCGAACCGGCTCCCGAGCCCCCTCTAAAAGTGTTTATTCTCGGGGGTTGTTCTATTGCGGATGACTTCAAAGTTGAGAAAACCTCATCCAAACAGGACCAGGGTAAGGAAGCATCAAGGTACATATGCTCCGTGACCGAAGACGTCCTTCCCATTGTCCGACAGGACTGTAACTAGAAGGTAAGGACGTGGTAGTCCCCGGGCCTGAGGATGCCATTACTACCCACGTGGAGGATATTTAAGTGTTTATACTTATCCCTTCTCACTAGGCCCGGTGGACCTAGTTATTTGAACTTTTGTAAGAGGTACGGGCTGTGCATTGGGCAAATTCACCCGTCCCTATGGAGGATCGTGGTCCTCCTTCGGTAGTTCGTGAATAAGACCGAATCTAGCCGGTTCACCATCGAGCATCTACTCCGTTTATACAATCCCCAAATTTTCCAATAGGGACTAATCAAGCTTATTCGTTGGGCCAGCAAGGCCTCCTTTTCGAGTATTGTTGAAGACCAAGACCGGGGCTGGCAGGGATGCTTCGTTCGGGTGAAGACCGAAGATTTGATCCCTCCCGAGTTCATGCCATTCTCTGAGAAGTGGAATGCATCTCGTAAGTGCAACCTCTCCTTAGGCATCAATTTTTCTTCATTTTTTTCACTCTTGTGATTGTGCAGCTATTGCACGGGTTCCAAATGCGGTCCTCCGGCTTAAGGAGTGGATTGAACGCATCTGCAAACAGATGTCATACTTCGAGCACTCATGGCGCAAGTTGTTGAAGAGCCGATAGGATGCCCGTTCTCATGGTAAGGTTCCCCTCAAGACAATTGTTATTGTGTTCTTAGCCCACAGCATATTAACTTCTTTTTTATATATATATAGGTTTGCCTATGACCACCGAGCTTAGGCCTTTGGAAGGGGATGAGGACGTATCTTTCCCTGTTGATCCCTCCGTTGCGGGATAGTCCGGGGCTGCCCGGGGGAAAAGAAAAAAAGGAAAAGAAAACCTTTGGGTTCCCCGGCCCTTGAGGCGAAACCAAAGAAGTGGGTGGATCGTAAGCCCAGGAAGAGCACTAGCTTCCGGGTGCCAGACTCTGATTCTCTTCTCTGGCTCAGGGATGAGCCGGAAGAAGACTACATTTTCATCGCCCACGGATCGACCCTTCCCAGGGAGCAGGAGGCAACCGAGGGGGAGACTCGTGAGGCCGACCTCCCTCAGAGGGTATTTCCCTCATGTTGTGAATCCATGGCCTTCCGAATAGAGCATTATATCACATATCCCCTTCGATTACATATAACTTCATTTCCTGAATGGTCTCAGCGGTATTCATCGGCAGAGTTATCTACCCTTTAGTAGCTTCGCATGCCATGTTGAATTCGTTTATACTCGGACTGCAGGCACTATTTGGTCTTGTAGACCCAACTACTCTATGACCCTCGATCTCATGATATTGGTTGAGCTACCTGGATCAATTAACACACGCTTAACTCGAGATTTTATTTATGAGTACAGATATTACCAGTGCATCATTATGCAGATGCACGATGCCTTCAGCGTCTTGATCATTGAATGAAATGGTCCCCTCCAGTACATAATCTCGGGTTCGTTTTTCTCTTGTGATGGAAACCTTACTGCTCTTTAGCATTGGCCCCAGGGGGACGTCAACTCCACCAATGATCATGTTAATTATGTGCTAAGGTTCCTCTTGTTCGGTCTGTTTGTTGGAGTCCCAATTCCTGAAGTGGTTTTTTGCTCGATCACTCAGAAATTCCTTGAGATGCCCATTATTGAATAACCGAGCCACTTCTTCTCTTAGTTGTCGGCAGTCCTCGATGTTGTGGCCATGAGTTCCATGATACTTGCACATCAGGTTAGGGTCTCTCTGGGTAGGGTCTGACTACAACAGTCGAGGCCACTTGGTATCTTTGATGAGCCCGATGGAAGATACGTTACGAGCGACATCGCTATTGAAGTTATATTCTGATAATCTCGATGCCTCGAGTGGCCTGTCAAAACCGTTTTTGCTCATGATCCCCCGGCTACTATGGCCTCGATCATTCCTTTTTTTATTTCTCATAGGGTTACACCCAGATCCACTACCCCTTCGATCTCCGATATACACTTGATAATGGTCTCTGTTTAGTATTGGTTCATGATCGACAACACTCTTAGACCTATCATTAGTTCTAATGGGATAAATGGACCCTGAGGGGGGCCCGAGCTGATCTTCCTCGACTCTAATTTTTGTTTGGTACCTGTTATGGATGTCGGCCCAAGTTACCGCCAGGTATTCTATCAAATTATGTTTTAGTTGTTGTGAAGCCAAGGAGCTTTGGGGCTTGAATCCTTGAGTGAGCCCCTGAACGGCCCAATCGTCTGCACCGGAGGGAGGTCCATCTGTTCCATTTGAAACCTCGACACAAGTTCCCTAAGCATTTCGTTATCTCTTTGTTTTACTTTGAAAAGGTCCGATTTTGTGATCTCGACCTTGATGGCCCCGACGTATGCTTTTACAAATCTATCTGCAAGCATAGCAAACAAATCAATAGAATTAGGGGGTAAGTTGTGATACTATCTCATTTCTCTTTTTGACAGGGTTTCTCCAAACTTTTTCAGCAAAACCGACTCAATTTCGTCATCTTCTAAGTCGTTTCCCTTGATAGCACACGTGTAGGAGGTCACATGTTCATTTGGGTCCGACGTTCCATTATACTTCAGAATTTTAGGCTTACGAAACTTCTTCGGGATTGGATTCGGTGCCGCACTCGGGGGTAAAGGCTTTTGGACAAATTTCTTGGAGTCTAGGCCTTTCAATATCAGGGGCGCTCTTGGGATTTGATTAACTCTGGAGTTATAGGTCTCCATTTTTTTGTCGTTGGCCTCAATTTTCTTCTCCCCAGATTCCACCCGCTTTGTCAGCTCTTCAAGCATCTTTATTATTTCGGGGTTGGTCCTGGGCTCAACTTCGACCAGCCTTTCCGAGACTTGTTCATTTCGTCGGGTGTTTTCCCGGGATGGTTCGGGCTCAACTTTGTTGGGGTTGCGGCTTTGGTTCTGCCTTTAGACTGTCGCCGCATGTTGAGCTTGTAACATTTTGAAGATCACCCGCGGATTGATCCTGTCGCCTTCACCGTCGTGCGTGATCGAGCTGTTGATCGGGCTCCTCTGTGAACGCTGTTCTCGGGGTCGGTCGGTAGATTTGCATCGATGGCCACATGTGAGTTGCCATCGATTGGGTCTGCAATTGGGACTCCGTTGAGGTCAGAAGGGGGCACCTTGTTGCTAGGTACTATATTTGTTGTTTTCGCCATGGTGGTCAAACTCGGCATCAACGTTCAAGTGAGCAGATTGAGAGTTTGACATCCTTAAATTGACCTAAAATTAAAATCTTAAAGAACAAGCGTAAAACTAAGTGTGTTATGGAAATTTTTATCAAATTACCATAAATATCCTTAGCCCCACGGTGGGCGCCAAACTATTTATCCTTAAAAATGGGTAAGAATTAAATTTATGCGCGGTTTCAAGGATATGCGAACTAATTCAACACAAGTGATTAATGTTTTTTAGATAAGCAAATTAAAGGCTGAATAAATGGCCAAACTAGTAGTAGTGTTGGATCCGGGATCAGTTATAAGCTTAACAAGTAACCTGCCTTCGGTTCGGAGCTAAAGGCTTATGAAGGGCTATGAACAAAATCAAGAACTAAGAATAATCTTGAGAAGTAGAGAAAAAACAAAAGTATATTGTCTTGATATGCGTGTTACAGTGTGTCTAATGAATAATCAGCTTTCTCTTTATCTAGTAGGAGAGTTTTACCCTAAGTACAATTCTAAGAAAGGTAAAAATATTCCTTTTCGCTAATCACTTATCCATTGGCGATAAGGGCTGAGATTCACGTCGTGATATCTGATTGGACACGAATATCAAGGCCCTTCGTTAATCGTGCGCGGCAGTTTGGTAATGCTCTCTGAGATCGTGGAACTCGAACTGGACCTGGGGGTGTGGTCTCGATGGTTCCAAGAGCAAGTGTTTTGCTCGGACCTTGACACGAGAGGCTCCTGGCTTCGATTCTGATTACTTGCAGTCATGTCCTTATTTTGTTTTCTTCACCAGAAAATCGGGGTACTCATTATCCTCGGTTTTACGCGTACACAATATTATCATACATCTTTAAGTTGTGATGTAATTTTATGATCTATCATAATAAAATGATTCCGTTTTAACATATTATAACCAACTCCATTATACCTTATGTTTCTTTAACAAAAAGAAGATTGAAGATAAAAAGAGAAAACATAGAGAACAGAAAATTCTTGTTTTCAACGCCAAAGAAAGTGAGCTTCACGTTCAAAACTCATAAAAAATGTTTAGAAACATCTATTCTAGATTCCCGTTCAAACACTCGAAAAAAGCAAAACAGAAACAAAAGAAAACAAAAATGAACACAAAACAAAATAGTTTTGACACTAGCTAGAGCTACGTCAGATGAAATCGGTTACGTGAAGGAAATTGTGAAGTGAGAAAGGAAAGGGAAGAGAGGACAAAAGAGAGAACCAACGGCGAGGGTTGTGCAACCTTTAGAGGATGGAGAATATTATATTGGAGAGGGTTGTAGTTTGCACGTGAGTATAATTAAGTGTGTTTCCTGATCCATAATTTAAATTTTATGGGTTTAATTTTTAAAGTTTTAATATTAAATTTATTATATTTTTAAAATTATAAATTCATTATTTATTATTAAATTTAACAATTTTTTATATATAAATTTTTATTCCACATCCAAAGTTATATATTTAATTTAATTTAAAGCCGTCATTAGCACACTTCGTCTGCTCTTGCTTCCGTTACGTTTTTCATTGAACTGACTCCGATCCACTTGTACATTTTACATTTGCACTGTATAGTTGGCACCACGTAGGACTTCCTTTTCCACCACCTTTTCTCCATGCAGTGCACCCTCTTTAATTGGTTCTTCTTCTCTATCCCTCTACTTGTATGCGCAAAGGTAAAATTTTCACTAACACGATTGAGAAATAAAAAAAAATAAAAAACACGCAAAACAAAAAAATTAACTTTTAATATATGTACATTAAAAAAAAAAGTCATGACCTTATATGTATATTTTTGCGAAGGATCCGCCCCATAGCTCTGTCCCTGCTTGTGGGTCGCAATCTCCAATATTAGGCAATAGATCACTAGTAAATATATTGTGTGTGCACGTGCATGTTCGATAAATATCAATTATTAAGTTCATAATTTAGAAAGTGTAATAGGTTGAATGATGAAAACCTTGAATCCATCAAATTTAAATTTTAGGTTAGCTTATAATCACTATGTTTCGGTTCAAGACTTCCATCCATTCTTCCAAATCAATTCTTTGTCGTATTTAAATTTGAATAAAGAAGGATTGTGGTGAGTTTACAGTTAATTAGGCAAAAATAATTTAATTTAGTGAAATTTTAATTACAATTTGAATTGGAAATACAACTTGATTTTTTCATGCGAACAATTATACATAATGAGCACTAATCTCTATGTCAATTGACCTAATTATAATCAAACTGGGGAGAGTACTCTTATTCTATCTGATAAAATCTGTTAGGAGAGATATTCCACTTGTAAGCTTTATACCCAATTCATTGAGTACGTGAATCAAAGTTGGAACTAGTAATAAGTATAAGGTCCGAATCTAGACAGATTGTTTAACTCATTTAAAAACTATACAACACTACATTTGGCTTTTTGCCCATGTCAAATATAGTTCAAAGTACCCTTTGGGGTTGCCCAGTTAGTTTGGAGGGTGATCATTCATATGGATGATCTGGGATCGAATTTCCTCTTAATGCCTTTTGGGTTGAGCCTGCCGCACAGGGGTTGCCTAGTGCGGTTTTGCAGGCTATTACACAGGGAAAGATTTACCCAGTTCGCACAAAATGCTCACCACAGAATACTCACCTAAAGGGTAGAGGTTGTAGTGATTGCGGCTTTCCTGTCTTATCAAAAATAAGATATAGTTCAAGTATCCTAAGTTTCGACTTCCAAGGAGTTCAATAGGACACGATTTACGTTAAATAGAACTATTTAACTTTAAGAGTTTAATTAGTGTCACAAATTAAAGTAATAATCAGTATGATTATAGAAGTATATACCATGATTAAGTGGGGAAAAAATTATATGCGAGACACGTGTTTTACGTCGTGTATTAATGGAGTAGTTTATGTTTCTAATTTTCTTTTCTTTTTTCTATACCTCATGGAGTGGACTTTTAAATTTAGTTGCACCAAACTACAGAAATTGTTATTTCAGTTGTAATTCTTCAATCTGTCTGTCATAATATTTATTTTCATTAGTGCTAGATTACCAATTACCATCAACGCGTTAATCATTTATCACGGCAAGAATGTCCTTGCTTTTACGTATTTGTATTTAATTTCGTCTACATTGTATTCCGTACTAACTAATCATTTGCAAAAATGGAGTTTATATTGATATGTTGGAACACAAAATAAAGTTTATCATTGATCTTTGAAGTTTTCTTAATTAAGGACCATATAAACAATTCTTGGCAAACATGTATTATACACGTTAATTTTCTCGTTCCCTACTTAATGAATTAGGAACTGACTACTAATTAGCTTTTTGAAGCACAAATTAAGAATGAATGTTTCCCCGTGGGGCTATCTCTGTGATGATTGTGATTGTTTTCATTGCCAATATAGCTTTGGTATATTTATTTACGTGGAGTTTTGAATATGTCTACAATTAATGAGTCAGTTGCTTTTCCAAGTTCGTCTCCTCTAAAATACAAAATCGTCCTAAATTTCAACTCAAGCATCATTTTTACATTTCATTAATTAGGGAAAGTGTAAGAGCTGGCTGATTCTGCGACATCCAGAGATTTTATATCACCTATTTTTGAGTTAAAACACATCATGTGTGGTCTTTGAATTACCACGATTCACGATCAGATCAGTGAGCAATTTAATTTTGACCAATTACCAACAGATTAATAATCATTACTATATTATTAAATGTTTCATTTTATCACGAATGAACAAACATGGACTATTGAATTTATGTACATATGAACATGCTACTATTTAAATATCAACACATGCATGGTCGGGCTTACTCTAGATATACATTGTGAATGAGGTTTGTACATTTGGTTTCTACTCCAATTAGTGCATGACAACGTGGATATTTAAGATTGAGAGAAAGGGAAAAAGCTTGTATGTTGAACAAGTATTTAGAAAATAGTTTTGTAATTTTTATACAGTAGTTTGGTTCGAAGATAAGTTATGGTGGGAATAGTTATGTTGGAATTAGTTATCCTACTTTATTTCTTATTGATTGTTTGGTATGTTGTATTACTATCCTGGGATTGTCAATTTAACTGTTTTATCCTGGGATAATTTATTTCGGGATTACTATTCCATTCTCTAGCAGATATAAGTTATCCTGGTACTATTTTTAATATGGGATAACTTATCATAGAATCAGTAACCAAGCGAAGGATAAGATAGTACTAAAGTTTTATCCCGAAATTATTTTTTGCTTATCCATCGTACCAAACTATTCCTAACGGTGTAAAAAGTGATCGTCTAAAAAGATTATTACAGTTAACCTGTTAAATATGGCAGGTTACTTGTTCTCAAAAGCTTTGAACTCCGTAATTTTTCGTTTAAGTACCCTTATTGCTTCAAGACCTTGGTGTAAAGGTTAATCAAAAAGAAATTTAACACAGAAGAATTAAGAAGATCAACTTATTGAAAGACTCGTCTAATTATCGAAAGATCAAGTAAGTGAATGCTTGAAGGTTTATGCTAACTTATTATAACAAACTAAAGCAAAATGGAAGTAAATGCAATGATAGGATAAGAAAAAGTGGAAAGCAACGACCTCAATATGGATTTTGGTTTTTAGCTCGAAATTCTCTTGCATTGCATTCTTATGGAAACTATTTGTCCTATATATATATACTCAAATTTGGTTATTTATTGCTGACCTCCTCATGGCAATTTTAATGTCGTTTTATGCCATTGCTTGCCTATATATGAAAACTATTAGCTACAAAGTTGAGGGATTCAGGTCAAATACTACGTGGTATGAAACAAAAACTTATTTCTATTGTTTTCTTGCTAGATACCATTTGGTCAGAGGCGAATCTAGCACATATAGATTCACATAAACTTAATAGTTTTATCTAAACTCTATTAATATATTTATTGAATATTAATACATATTTTACTATGAGTTTAACTATTATTATATATTAATTTGAGGTTGTTATAGGAATCCATAAATTACAAATTGGTGGTATGAATCATAAACTACATGGCTATCTTTGTTTCTTCTACGCCAATTTGTGGCAAGTTACATGACCACATTCTCGTAATGGAAACCAGTCAATTGCCACTACTTATGTCCCTTTCATAATTCCTTCCAAAGCTTTGCTTTTCTGTTTGTCTCATTTTGTTCTTTTTAAAAGTGTTAACTCTAACAAAACGGGGGAATGAGGCTTCAATTATGAGTTCGCCCGCTCGATAGAATTCGGTGCTCCGAGATCAACCCATATATATGTACATGTATGTGTGAATAATAAGTATAGGCCGCATCTAAATTATAGATCCGTCACTGATGATAAAATAGCACATCCAGCTTCTACAAACCCAGAGGATCGGAAACCAGATGATAAATTTCTTATTTCAAATTCAAAGTATTGAAGTATTATACAAATTAAAACTATAAATGGCCAACTGAACAGAAAATACAACTACTCCATAAAAGGCCAACTGCAGTTATAGGTCCGATCTTTAGAAGGACCAGAAATTAAAGCAGCTTGTCGCTAGATTATTTAAAATTTAGCTAGTTTTTAAGTCAAATTTTGCAAATTTCAGACTGCTCCTCTTACTCCTCCTCCTCCTTTAGATCTTGCCGGAGCTTAATTTTACCTGAAATTAGCCATCTTAATTTGATTCTAAGATGGCTAAGTTTTAAAAAATTGTAAATTTTAACTATTTTTAAATAGTAGTCCTAAAAATGAATATTTGTCTGCTTCGTAAAAAATGGGGCTTTTGCATCCATACCCACTTTTTGTGTCACGTTTTAACTTATATCCGTTTTGTAAAAAAAATTGCATCCGTATCCGGTTTGGCGCATAACTTCAGCATGCGGGGCTTAAGTGCCAAAGGCAATCACGCAAAACTTCAACATTCTAGTAGACGGGTCTGAAGTAGCTTGCGAACTACAGCTGAAGTTCTTCAGCTCTAGTAAATGGGGAACTTCAGCTCTAGAGCTGAAGTTTTTGTCTTTGTAAATAGGGAACTTCAGCATACGGGCTAAAGTTCCCCAGTTATAAAGACAAAAACTTCAGCTCACGGAGCTGAAGTTTTTGTCTTTGCAAATGGGGAACTTCAGCATACGGGACTGAAGTTCCCCAGTTATAAAGACAAAAACTTCAGCTCACGGAGCTGAAGTTTTTGTCTTTGCAAATGGGGAACTTCAGCATACGGGACTGAAGTTCCCCAGTTATAAAGACAAAAAATTCAGCGTACGGGCTGAAGTTCCCCCAGTTACACTGGGGAACTTCAGCTCTGGAGCTGAAGTTTTGTCTTTTGTAAATGGGGAACTTCAGCTCTGGAGCTGAAGTTTGTAACTGGGAAACTTCAGCTCTAAAGCTAAAGTTTTGTCTTTGTAACTGGGAAACTTCAGCCCCGTATGCTAAAGTTTTGTCTTTATAGCTGGCGAACTTCAGCTTAACTGGTGAACTTCGGCTTAGCGAGGGAAATGGGAGCTGAAGTTATTTAAAAAGTGGGTACAAGTTAAAAGTTTTTAAAAAAGCTGGTATAGGTTAAATGGGGGCGACCAAATAGGGTGCCCCGCGCAATTTTTACGTAAAAATTGCACGGGGCGCCCCATTTAACCTATACCCATTTTTTTTAAAAACTTTTAACTTGTACCCACTTTTTAAATAACTTCAGCTCCTTTCTCCTCCTCCTTCTCCTCCTCTTCCTCCTCCTCCTCCTCCTCCTCCTCCTTCTTCTTCTTCTTCTTCTTCTTCTTCTTTCTTTTTCTGCTGTTGGTGCTACTATGGAACTTCAGTTCATGGGATCATTGTGATAAATATGTTTATCACAGCTTAAGTTCGCCAGTTACAAAAATAAAAATTTCAGCTCTAGAGCTGAAGTTCGCCAGTTACAGAAACAAAAACTTCAGCAATTACAAACAAAAGTTTTGCGTTAAGACGTGCACAAGTTAAACAAAAACTTCAGCAAATAGAGAATAAAACTTCAGCTACTTCAGCTCTAGAGCTGAAGTTCGCCAGTTACAAAACAAAAACTTCAGCTCTAGAGCTGAAGTTCGCCTGTTACAAAAATAAAAACTTCAGAAATTACAAACAAAAGCTTTGCATTAAGACGTGCACAAGTTAACAAAAACTTTAGCAAATAGAGAACAAAACTTCAGCTAATATGCTTAAGTTCATCAATTAAAAACAAAAACTTCAGTACATTTGCTACTTCAGGCCCGTCTACTAGAATGCTGAAGTTTTGCGTGATTGTCTTTGCTACTTCAGCTCCATACTGAAGTTATGCGAAAATGCGGGTACACTTGCAAATTTTTTTACAAAGTGGACACAAGTTAAAACGTGACACAAAATACGGGTAAATATACAAATGCCCCGTCTGCTTCGCCGTTTACCATTGTCGGTCGTGCCATCTTATAGGTCTCGTTACATAAATAACTAGGCCTTAGTCTTCTTAGAAAATAAAAGAAAATTCCAATAAGAAATTACGTAAATGGACCTTTTTAACAATTGGGATTTGGTATGGCATGATAACTAGTTTTAACAATTGGCATAAAAAAGCTAATATTTTAGGATTTGACATATGGTAGCTTAAAGTTATTCTCTCTCTTCTAATGGTTCAACCACTATCCTAAAAATAAGCGCCATCAAAATTATTTTCCTTCAAAATAGCAAAAGGTATTTAAAATCCTCTCTCTTCTCTCATAGCAACCGTCATCCTAGAATTAGGTTCCGAAAAAACTTCCAAATTATTTTTTAATTATTTTTTTAGTTTTTTATATGTATATCCAAATATATATAACACATTAACTATTATTATATTATTTGTATATTGTTACACCTCCTTTTTCCGACACATGGTTAGATACGAGAGTTTTTCCAATTTAAGTGACATTATGCCGATTTGGGATTTATTTATTAGTTTTAGAGTCGCCACCCGAATTTTTTACGGTGTTCCAGGACACCATTTATTTATTGAAATCCCAAACCGAGGAAATTTTGACTCTGTTTTGATTTGTCTGCGGCCAGAGATCCGAGTAAGGAATTCTGTTAACCCGGGAGAAGGTGTTAGGCATTCCCTAGTTCCGTGGTTTTAGCACGGTCGCTTAACTATTAATGTTTGGCCTAATTATCTAATTATTTACATATTTTAAACTATCGTGCATATTTAGCCTTTTAAACTTTTAAGCCGCTTTTAATATTTATGGTTTATCTTGAAACAAGTCACGATGACGTGCACTTGTTGTTTTTAAACACATTATAATTACGCCACATGAAATGCACCCGTAATTACAACATGAGATTTTTATCATAATTTTTTGAAGTTAAAGACGGGGACATGAGTTGTCGCTCCCGAATGTTGGTTAGGTAACTTCGGTATAATATTTGATTTTTCTATCAAAATTTCGAACTAAAGGTATCCATTCTACCTAGAAGATCTCCTAAACGATATTCGTTGTTCTAAAAGAACATCTTATAGGCTATGGCCTCATCTAGCCCCGTTTTATCACGTCAGGCCATCCTAAATCAGTTTTCCGTGTGATAGGACTGCTAGTTCTGAAAAGAATTTGTTTTTAGCCCATGATGGCAAACGTGGGAATCAGAATATCCTTTGTTCGTTCAGATATATATACATATATATATACATGAAATTCAGATATCTAAATACGTTATTTGCTAAGTCTGATACTTATGGACAAGCTGGAATCACCCTATTCTTTCCAGAATTTTAATGATTTTTAAACACAGACTCTGCCCTATGCGGTTTTATTAGTTTGGAACCAGTAATCCCTAGTAATTCCTAACGAACTAATCTCATGTATCTAAAGTTTTAGAGTTCACGCAGATGTATACATTGATTTTTTTTGCAAATTTAAAAGATACAAGGTGAACTGAAAGCAATCTACTGATTTGTGTGAAAACTCCACTGAATTTAAGATAACCATTTTTAAAGGAAAATAAATCCAAAATGGGCTTGTTTATACATATTCTTCTTTTGTCTAGTATTAGGGCAGAACAAAACAACAAAACATAAACTCAAAATTTCAGGAACATGAATAAAAACAGAAATTAAATGTACAATCCAGTCTTTATATTACAATGAAAGCTAAAGAAATACGGGGGAGGGGATTACAATTTGACTGCCGCTGCACTTTTTCCAGAAAACGAAAGAATACTGGAAATAAAACTCTAACTAATGTGTTGACTCGAAACTCCCTTGAGGTCTTACGTTCGAGTCTTC
>MDKI01172400.1:0-11274 GCA_005239505.1 Nicotiana paniculata
TGCCAGCAGACCTGATATTGTGTTCAGCGTGGGATTGTGTGCTAGGTTTCAGGCAAATCCAAAAGGATTCTAAGCTCACTGAAGTAAAGAGAATTTTGAGATATTTGAAAGGCACTACTGATTTGTGCCTTTGGTATCCTAAAGGTAGTAATTTCGAACTTGTAGGATATGTTGATGCTGATTATGTAGGATTCCTGGTTGACAGGAAAAGTACTTCAGATATGGCTCATTTTCTGGATTCATGCCTTGTGTCTTGGGCTACCAAGAAACAAAATTCAGTAGCCCTGTCTACTGCTAAGGCTGAATATGTGGCTGCAGCCTCATGTTGTGCCCAGTTGCTATGGATCAAGCAACAACTCATGGATTTTGGTATTGATGTGGGATGCATTCCTATTTTCTGTGATAACACTAGTGCTATTAGTATGACGAAGAACCCGGTTCATCACAAGAGGACTAAGCACATAGATGTTAGGCACCATTTCCTAAGGGATAACTGTGAAAAAGGAATGATCTCAATCGAATTTTGTGCTACTGATCATCAAATTGCTGATATATTCACTAAAGCACTTAATATGGAGCATTTTGAGAGAAACAGGTTGGAATTAGGGATGATTAAGATCACCTGATTGAAATTTTTTTTATTATAAAACCAAAAATAAAAAATGAAAAAACAAATATTTTTTTGGCTAGAAAATTTTAATTAGGTACTTAATCAGATTAATAATTGCTCAGCATCATGTCTTTATTGTCATACTCTTGTGCCATGTATTAATATGATTCCCTGGATGCTAATGATGTTTATCTATCTTTGTAACTTGGGGCAATTTAAAGATTTCTAACAGGATGAACCTGGTTCATTCATGCTGATTCATCTGACTGACGAGGTACATACTCTTCTCCATATATTAATTCAATTACAGTCATATATGAGCAAGATTCTTTCCATAATTGGTTCAAACTCAAATACTTCGTAATCACCCAAATTGAACCAGTTTCAAGAAGTCCAGTCTTCACTCAATTAGCCTAGTTTTAGGGGGAAATTAAATGTCTAATCAAGTTAGTCCTTCGGCGATTAGATCCTACTTGAGTACACATTCTGCAAGTTGAAATCTCCCTAGCCATATCTTATAAAAGGTCATCATTACTCTTTTCTTCATAAAGCAACCTTAAAACCAAGTTCAACTCATTCTACACAAACCAAAAAAATTGATTACCCGCCTTTCTTCCTAACAATACATAATCATGTCTTCACCACCACCAACTTCTTCTTCTAATTCATCACCTAATCGTGATTACAATGGAGGAAATTCTGAATCTGTCTCCAATTCTCCATCTGTATACAGTTCTCAATCACCAGAAAATTCGTCAACCCCTGAAAATACACCCACTCCAAACCCTACTCCTACCCCCAAGAATCGTTGTGTCAAAGTTCTTGCCCGGAAATCTGTTGCTTCTGGGACTAGGGAAAAATTCTTGGAGGATCTTATTAAAGAGGACAAAGGTACTATGTTAGATTCGTCCAGTGAATCCTTTAAATCAGCCAATGAGGAAGACGCACCTGGTTCAACCAGTTCTGAAAAAGGTAATCTTGAAATCAATTCTAAATTTACTTCTGCTGATAAAAGATTCGTGTTGGTTGGGTCTGTTATGGATGTTGAAGTGCCTGAAAGGCATAGGGGTGGTAGAAAATAAAGAATTCTTGAGAGAGAGGGAAAAGAATTTGTGAAGGGATATGGGGAGGATGGTACCATGTTGGTTATCTGTGGTCCCATTCCTGAAACTGTTGGAGAAAATGTCACAAATTTAGGGGGAAGCATAGTTGAGGAGGCTGTAGCAGGTCTTGCAAGTCTGAAGAAAGGAACAGATGAACCTAGTTCATCTGGGGAAGAAATATTGGCTAAAAGGCTGAAGAAACTGGGGGAGTCCTATAACCCCAAGAAAAGAAGGACTCAGAAGTCCAAAAAGGCAACTCACCCAGTTCTTTCAAAGAGAAGAAAAGTTTCTAAAGTTGCTGATGTTCCTGATCCAAAAGTAAGAGCTACTCGTAGCACTGTGAGAGATGAAGAAGAGAAATTGGAAAAGGCTCTGAAAGAGAGCAAGATGAAGAGGGCAGCAAAAGGAAAAGCAAAAGTTGGAGAGCCTGTTGAGGCTATTGAAATTGAAGAGATGACGTTGGACCTGGTCCAACAGGAGGAACAGCCTGCTCCAGGTGTGGCTGAGACATCAAAACTCACAAAGGCTAAGGCTTCTTCAAAGAAGTCAGCTAGAATGTCTGTCACACCAACAAAATCTGTTAAGAGGACCAGGGCCAAGCCAAAGAAAGTGAAAATTGTTGAGAAAGAGGATGATGATGCAGACTGGAGTGGAGAGGAGGAGAAGGAAATATGAGAGGTGACTGATAGAGTTACCATGTTTGGAAAGAGAACAATACTAAAGGGTAAGCTGGTGAAGGATTTAGAGGAGCCTAGAATGCAATATCTGCTGGAAACTCTGGAGGTGCAGGGCTGGAAGGACATGGTCCTTCGCATGGAAGTTAGGCTGGCAAGGGATGAATTGGTAGAATTCATGGGAAATTCCATTGTCAAGGAAGGCATGGTCACCTCCATGGTCAAAGTAATTGAAGTTTCCTTTGATGCTAAAGAACTGGGCATTATTCTGAACATACCAGTTGAGGGCTATGAGGACTACACAAGGCAAAGATGTCCTTGTCTAGATGGGATGGCCTCAACAATCAACATCACCAGATTCTTTAGTGATAGTGAGAAGGAGATTGAACCCAGGCCGATTTACAAGAGTGAAATGAAGCCAGAGCACAAGCTACTCTTCGAGTTTGTCATCAAGTTCCTACTGCCTAGACAAGAAAGAAGGCACATTGCAAATTATATGGATCTGACCTTGATGGAGTGCTTGTACGGGGGAAAGCAAATAAATTGGCCGGCTTTCATCATCCAACTCATTCTGACAGCAGTGCTTGCACATTTTGGGGTTCCAGTAAAGAAGACTGAGATGGCTACTGCCAAAGATTATTTCGGGAAGGAAACTTTGCTGACATGTGATTACAATGTCACTGTTCCTGTGGATGAACCTGGTTCATCTAGGAAGCAACCAGTCAACAGCAAAGTTAGAGCTCTAGTGCAGGAAAACGAGATTAAGGATATGGAGATCCCTCTTTTGAAGTCTCGTGTGATTGAGGTTGAAGCTGGGCATGATGCTCTTAGGGATGAATTAGTAATGGAGAAAGAAAAGAACGAGGGTGTTCTTCAGCATATGCTTTCTCTCCTACAATCCAATACCATAACCTCCTCTACGCCTTCCCATCCTTAGGCTGTCCAGAGCTTCCAAAACCCCTCTTTAGACCAGTTGTTCAGTTTCAGCTATTTTTACTCTTTTTTTCGCTCATGGTTGGTTTGTTTTTGTTTTTCTATATGGTGGTTGATAATCGTTACTAATCAATGAATTTTGCTTCTAGTTATTGACTTGTCTCAATTTCTTAGTTAGCTAACATTTATTGGCTTCTTGTGTTGATTAATCATGCTTTGCACCTGCAGTTGCCTCAATGGGCATGGGTAATAATTAATAAATCTGGTGAGTGTATCATTTTGCAAACTTTTTGATGATGCCAAAAGCGGGAAGATATGTGCTGAACTTTTCAAAAATAAATTTCAAAGTGATATTTATAACCTAATGAACCTGGTTTCTCTATGATTAATGCTTAAAACCATACAAAGTGTTTAAAGTGTCTATAGGATTAAGCACAGAGTTTGTCATCATCAAAAAGGGGAAATTTGTTGACCCATGTCACTGCATAGTTTTGAAGATTGACAAATGGCTGACCAGTTGAACCAGGTCCATCAGAGCACACATCTTGAACTGAATAGCTGGCACATGAACCGTATATGCATAGGAGATATTTTTGAATGTGAAATATCAATGAACCAAGATATTGTCTCCTAATGCGAAAATGTTGCAAACTGATGAGAAGATTGAAGTCGAATTCAGCAAGGAAAGTAACAAAAGAAAGGAAGTTGAGTTTGGTACGAATTTGTTCACCCAGGTAGAGTTGGACTAAAATTGGACGACAAGCTCAACTGACTCTATAAATACTTGATGTATTTCTGCTGGAATTCTACACGCATAAAAGCTGAAGTGAATCAAAGTCTGAAAGCAAAGTTCCCAGAGTTATTTTGCTAGCAGAATCATTGTGCGATTAAAAGACTACATTTCAACTAGAAGAACCAATTCCATCTGATTAATTATTGAGTCTAGTTGATTGTACTAGGAGTTTTAATATTGTATCTTTTCAGCTTTCATAGAAGCAATTGTAATAGGTACGCATTGTTCAAGTTAGAGTTAACTTGAAGCTTGTAGAAATTAGCTGGGAGTTAGTTACTACAAAGGGATTAGAGTTAGTCCTACGATTACAAAAGAGTTTATTTTGTAAGTCCGTTTGGCTCAGAGTTCTTAGTGAAATGTTTGAGCAAATCTTACTGAGGAGTAGGTCGTGGTTTTTTCACCTTTTGAGCCAGGTGTTTTCCACGTAAAAATCCCTGTATTTTTACTTTACTGCTTTTAATATTCCGCAATAGTAGAAGTAAGTACATCAAGAAGAACCATGTTCTTCTATTGAGACAACACTCAAAAAAATTGGGTACCTCACAATTAACTTGTATAATTGTGTGGTATTGACGTCTAAAACAACACATATACTCAAACTCAACCCAGGACCCGCACCCTAGAATCCGACAAAACCCATAAATTCTGTCAACCCATTCGAGTATGAGTCCAAGCATACTAATTTCACTCGAATCTGACTCCGAATCGATGTTCAAAATCCAATTATTCACTTAAGGAAATTTAGACAAAAATTCCCATTTTTTTCTTCAAATCCTTGATTTAGGTGTAAAATTACTTATCCTCAAGATTTAAGTGTTTATCTCCTCCAAATCGCCTTACTTGTGCTCCAGGAACTCAAAAGGTAAAGAAAAGAAACTCAAAATCCCGAAATTAGACATTTTAAAGTTCTTCCAGTCATCCTTCTTCGCGATCACTATTACCAATCTCACAATCATGATTCACAAAATGTCCAGCACAATTTTACCCTTCGTGATCGCTGCCATGAAGCCCGTCGATCACGATGAACAAACTCTATCAATACCTCCCAAACTCTTTCCAGATAGTCTGTAGTATACTAGTCATAACTTTTTGTAAAAAAAACTCTAAATGACAAACAATTTGAGTTTCTAAATATTAGACACAAAGAACTACAACTTTAATTTGTGGATCATCTCAAAATTTCTTATAGATTGCAAAATATAAGCTCCCAATGTCTGCTCAATGACAACAAAAATTTCTTTTTCGTGAACGCGAACCTTTCCTCCAGCGAATGCAATATACAGGTCCAGTACTGTATTTTACTCTTTGCAATCGCGACCCATTACTCCGCGATCGTGATGTACACATATGTTTCAAAAAACATCAGTTGAAAATGGCCTAAAAATGGTCTGAAGCCACCCCGAAACTACCCGAGCCCCTTGGGACCCAGTCCAATCATACCAACAAGTCTATATACCTAATCCAAACTAATCTAAAAGCTTGAAACATCACAAATAACAACAAAATCAAGAATCAAAGATCGAGATCATTCTCTTAAGTTACAAACTTCAAACTTCGCCGAACAGGTCTGAATCCTACCAAATCGAAGCCGACTACAGGTCAAATCAATGAACTTTCCTGGTTAAACTCGATAACATCGAAGTCAACTCCCCGTCAAACCTATGAACTTTACAAACCTTCAAATTGCCAACTTTCACCATTTTGAGCCAAAAACTTTTAGAAACATCCAAATGCAAATTCCAACATACGCCCAAGTCCAGAATCTCCATCCTTACCTAACGGAGCCATCAAAATTTCGACGTGAGGTCAAATACACAAAGTCAAATTTCGTCGACTCTTCCAGCTTAAAGCTTCTAAAATGAGAATCATTCTTCCAAACTAATACTAAACCACTCAAAAACCAAAATCGATGATATACACAAGTCATAATATACCATATGAAGCTACTCAAGACCTCAAACCACCGAACGAAGTGCAAATGCTCAAAACTACTGGGTGGGTCGTTACAACAGTTCTTAATTCTTTACGATGAAATTCTATTATTTACATTTACAATAAAATTATAACCACCAGTGGAGTAGACTATATATTGAATGTTTATTCAACAATTCATGTGAATTTATTTCAATTCATTGGTGGAAAATTCAAATATTTCGAAGACCGTAATTTATATCCCTTGATTTGTATTTTTCGGTTGGAACCTCTTTATTTTAATTTGGGAATTTTTTGCAGTTAAGTGTTCTCAAATGGAAAAAAAATAAGGCACAAAAATAAATAGACAAAAATTAATATAAATATTTTTGTCAATATCTCCCTTCACATCAGCATACATTTTTTCCCATAAACTTAAGAAGAAGAAAATTAAACTGCAGGTGGTGAAAGATCACAGGGAAGAGAATTTTGAGGGCTAAAAAAGTGGTCAATATTTGCTCCAGTCATACGAAGGAGAATCCGCAACATGCGTGCGATACGGAGAATGTTCTTCTCTTGCCTCACGTGTCTTCTTGGACCTCTCGAATGAGCCTATCCAATGATTCCCTAATGAAAATTGCTTCTATTCTTGGCATTGGTCTCGGAGGCATTTCTCTTTTAAGTGATTGGGCTATTTGTTTGTACTAATTTATTTGGAGGAATGATGAATAAATTTTTCCATCAGATCTAGAGTATTTATAGGCAAAATTAGACACTACGTGGTGCCTTTCCATATGACTGCTCGTAAATGACGTGATTGTTGAGAGTTTTGAAAAATAATTTAATACTTTGAATCGGCATATTCAATGGATTTAAATTAATTAGATAATTCATTTACATATTGGTTGCCAACACTTATTCACATTGGACATTAAATTAACTACCTAAATCAGTGGTTGTCAATAGACTACCTAAACCAGCCCAACAAGTCTTAGTTAAATTCAAAATATTGATGGAGGTTTACAATAGAACATTAGTTGATTATTGGTGGTTAAAGATAGAATAAAAAGGTTTGATCGTAAAACAATAGTCTACGGGATAAGGTGGTTACATGACTCCTTCTTAAAATAGGTAGGTTGATTCTTGATTATAGGTCTACAATAGATAATGTGGGTGGTTGAATAAAAAATAGTAGTCTACGAGAGAAGTTGGTCAAATGACTCCTTAAAATAAGGGGGTTAATTCTAGATCATAGGTGTACAATAGACAATGTAGGTGGTTGATTATAAAATAGTAGTCTATGAGACAAGTTGTAGAGGTAGGCATCGGTCGGTTCGGTTCGGTTTTGAACATTATCGGTTTTGCCTATCGGTTATCGACTTACAAATATCATAACCCGATAACCAAACCGATAAGATATTGGTTATCGGTTATCGGTTAATCGATTATCGATCATTATCGGTTCGGTTATCGGTTTACCCGATAAGATAAAATAACTAAAAAAGATTTGCAATATATAAAACCAAGAAATCAAACTGCCAGAACTTTGTTGTATACAATACCGTAGTTGGTCACTTGGTCTGTCAAGTAAAGATCTTATAACAAGCATCATAGTAGGCACTTTTATACACATTTAGCGAGCCTCAAATTGTGGCATGTAACATTCACTGCTTTTTACTAGTAATTTGGGCCTGAACATTCATAAACAAGTAAATAAAAGAAGAAAAGCCACCACAAGCGCAATAAAAGTTTGTGGAGTACAAAATCAGAATGTAAATTTACAGTCTTCATAATTCAAGAAACAAAAGTACTGCTACTTGCAACTAAAATTCAGTAACCAAGCACATAAAAGAACTCTCAAAGTCATTCTACACTAATTTGGACATCTATTGACTACAGCCTGGAGTGGGGTACTTGCTAGCGGCGGAAACAATTGAGAGTTTGAGACTAGCAGACAATTGAACTACTGAAGAGGGAATTATGGAAATAAAACCCTAGTATATACTTAAGGGTAAATTAGTAAATTAGTTCATTCTTATTGGGTTATCGGTTTTTACCCAATAACAAAACTGCAAACCGAGCCCAAAATAATAACCCAATACCGATAACCCAATAAAGACTTAACGGTTCGGGTTATCGGTTTTACTCGATATATGCCCATCCCTAACAAGTTGAACCTTGTTGAGACCTTTCATCTGAAACTTCAGCCCTTTTCTTCAAACCCATTTTCAGCCACAAATATTTTCAAACAAGGTCTCATACCATCAATTGTAACATCAAAGGGGTACAATTGCAAATCATTATCTTTCTTAATGAAGGAAGGAAGAATTTTGTTCCTCTTCGGTGCAGAGCTAAGCGTATATTATAATATTCAAATGTCTCAGCGAACATGTTAGTGTTTCACTTTTAATGACGACATCAACAAATTCGTCAAATGTACAACTGCTAGGTATATAGATAGATACTGTAACCTTTGTACAAAATTTCTTAGTCTAACTATTTGGCCCCTCAACCCATTCACCAGAATATAGACCGCATACTAATATATAATCTCACATCAGTTTATTGTGAACCAATGGTCTATTTTAACAGTGGTCTATTATACACTAGTAGTTGAGCACTGTGTCATGGCCCGCCACATCATCATGCCACGTAGATGCCACTTGGCGTATATTTTGCCATATGGAAAGCTTACATATGAAATAGACTAGCACATATGTGAGAAGGTTTTAGAGAAATATGGAGATTTCTCATGGAAGACCTTATAACCCTATGGAATTGCTAGAAAAGTCCTTAGAAAATTCTAGCTATGTAGAAAATGATAGAGAATGGATTTACGTGTAAATAATAAAGGCCTTGTGTGATAATTATTATTTACTCACTAGCTCCTAGAAGACTAGTATATAAAGGAAGTTATTCATTTGTAACTCACGAAGCAAACAATTCAAGTTCTCTCTAATACAAAGCTTTCTTTAGCAATTCTCTTATGTTCTTTCTAACATTTCATTAGAGATATTTAATGTAGTAAGGCTGACATAGCATAGCAAGATCGTGAACGAGTTGTGCAAGATCGTGAGCAAGTTGTCAAGTACCGCACATATACTTAGTTTAAGTCTAAGACGTAACAATTGTGCATATAAATTTTGCAGAAACCCAAATTAACAATGACGAAGAAGATAAGATGCAAACAATTATCAGATGAAAGAGTTACACAATATATCACTTAAATTGAATTATCAATCCAATATACCACCAATTTTATCCCCAAATTCAACAGATCCAAAAATTTCCAATTCTGATTGCTTCTCCGTAAATGATAAATAAAAAAAATGAGACTTTGAGATGAATGGGGAAGAAGGGAGGCGATGCAAGAAAAACAAGCTGCAATAAAGGATTCAGCCGTGGGAAATGACGATTGGGACGACAGAAACGATAGGAAAGGTTGAGATTTTTATTTTTAAATCTGGAAATATTAAAATTATATAGGTTGGGGCCAAAGTGAACAAGTAAAACATTAGGGATAAAGACTGAACTTCCTCCTTCACTTTATAATCCCACTTAAGCACTAATTAAGCATGAAGATCAAAATCTTACAATAATTAAAACTTGAATATCACTTGGCCAATTCAAGTTTGAAAGTGGGTTATTTGGCCAAGAGGCGAGAGAGAGAGAGAGAGAGTTGTTTTTTTAGGGATGATGATCATGACCCTTAGCTTCTCCGAGAAGCTATTTATATAAAGCAAGGAAATGCCTTTTGTGACAAGACCCTTCAACAGTTCAAAAAGGACTATTAAAAAGACGTCTCTGTTTCAACACATAACTCGATGATGATAGGTGTCCGAAGGTTGGTGAGACTGCGCTCCAGCTAGCACCGGGGCTAGGGCCAAAAGAAAAAGTCTCGTTGGGCCCGATGCGATGGCCTAACCGGTCAACCATGGTGTCGAACACTCTAAGATGGCACCTTGGCATCGTAATACTGGTCACAATGATCTTGAAGCCCCCAACCGAGGGAGAAATTAAAAAATAGCTAAATTTACAAGTGGTCATTCAAAAATAGCCACAATTTCAAAAGTAATCAAAATTTGGACATTTTTCATGTAAAGATAAATCTGAACGAAAACACTGTTAAAATCCGAAAAATACTCCAGCATAATATGTTGGAGTTCCAGCATAATGTGTATGAATTTTCAGCATATTATGCTGGAACTTTTCGTGTTGCAGCAAAATAGTGGCTATTTTTCAATGACTTCACAAACGATGGCTATTTTTAAATGATCAATCCGAAAAACTAGTTAGCCCGTGTTATTTTTACCCCAACCGGGGGATATCAGTTGCAACTTCGAGTGCAAGTGAGTCCGGAACCAAAATAATGTCCTTTTGGACAAAAAGAACCTTAATAGGTGGTAAAACAAAGTTACAAAAATATATATAATGCACTAATTCTGTGTGCTATACCTTAACGGTAACTTTTGTCGTCAAGGTATAGCGCACAAAATTAGTGCGTTATACCCTGACACAAAAAACCTGCCCAGTTATAGCACAGGATTTTTCTGCGCTATACATATAGCGTATTTGTTTTTCGCGCTATGCTTATTATTTAATCCTCTTCGTCTTCCCCAACCCCACCAGATCCTCGATCGTCTTCTCCCTTATTTTTTTACTCTCCCTATCTTCTGGTCCCCTCCCCCTCCCAGTTTTAGTAAAAAAAAAAATTTCCCCCCGTCACACAAAAGGTGTAGAACGCAGATCCCACTTCAGAGTAGAGCATCGTATTATTGTGGGTTCACTCTTTCGGAGTCAAATTTTCAACCAATTTGCTTTTCGAAAACACTAAATCGAGGTATTTCGCTTTATTTTATGTTGAAACTTTTATAATAATGCATATTAGTTGATTTCAATGTGTTATATTTCGTTTTGTGTTTTATTTGCGAAACTAGCATGTTACATTTATCCGGACTTAAATATTAGTGTTGTATAAAAAAAATATAAAATTGTGAAATAAATTTGTTTGTTAATATCTGGAGTTATATATTTGTGTTTCCATGCCTTTTTGTGTTTTATTTGTGATTAAAATGTATTTGTTGTTTATATTTAGTTTAATTTATTTTTTAGCGTAGTAAAATGTAGAGCCTTTTATCGTAGTAAAATATAGAGCCTTTATACATAAAGTGTAGTATTTTAGCGTAAAATCCCTTTAGTTTAAGTATCTTATACTGGTAGTTGAATATATATATATATATATATATATAT